>JAHQIW010004639.1:0-95179 GCA_019055375.1 Parelaphostrongylus tenuis
CGCCACCTTTTTTTTTTTGTCCGCCCGCCCTCACCCGGAAGTACCGAATCGAGAAGACAGATACGAAAGTCTGTATGAGAACTTTATTCAAAAATTTAACCAAAAAATCATAAACTTCATGAATATTGAACCTCAAGGTGAATATGGCAATAATTCTTCGTGAAAGCTACAGGCAAGAGATTCCAATTTGAACGCAAAGTGATTGGATCGTAGTTAAGTTGAACCAAAAAAGGACAATAACAACTCAACAAGAAATGAAATTCAAGATAGATTCCATAAGATAAGACTGAAATATCGAACGACCTCTAGTTCTTTTGTAGAAGAACAATTTGGATTTGTTCAACTGCTCTTGAGAAGGACACTTTGTCGATTTCGGCATGCATGGTTTACTACAATCGAGTAAGGAAATCAGGTTAAATTGTGAAGGTCTTCATTCTATCTTGCGATAATTCTACTTATTCTGCTGCTAATCTAAAAACCCACGAGGACGATAATATATACAAAATATCCTCAAAATAGTCTCCTGGCGAGAGGGTGTCATTGTGTATGAGGTGAAATTTGGATCGGGTTAAGGGAAAGAGACGTTTTACGGTCAAGAACCCACTGTCCCAACTCACAAACTCGGAGTGCAACGATTTATTTGCTCAGTTTATTATGTGTTTGTTGTGTTACAAAGGTCATCGACTACTCGGTAAGGTGGTTACCACTAAAATCTGGCTACTAAGAAGGAAGAACAAAAGTGACCCGGATAACTTGGAGTTCAAGGAACTTCTTGAAACTATTTTCAAATAGTAAGAAAAACCTTATATAAAAAAAGTTATGCCACGTCCAATCCGATCTAAATCGGTGTTAGGTGAGACAAAATTGAAGTATCTGGAAATCATCCAAAACTGCGGGGAACTAAATTCAAGAAGTTTTCGGATTGTGTCATTAATGGTGAGTATAAAATTTCTTTGAATAACGCAGGAAACAACTTTGACGCAGAACTAAACAAGCAATGGGAAAGAGCAGACCAAAAATAGGCTAAATAATGAGCTAATTGTGTGGATAAATAAAAGATACACTTGATGCTATTACGAAGACCAAAAATCAAGGAATAAGCGACTGGCGACTATTCATTCATATTAATACGGCTCTGAACAAGGCACAAGCGCCCGAAACCTTGGGCCTACTAAGTTTCTGTTCTAGCGTAGTGCTTGCATACTACTCAAGAAAACTTGATCTTTATGTCGAGGCTAAATAAAAGTTGGTTTCCAAAAGTATTCTATCAACCGTTTCATTAACACCCATTTAGCTGTATACCAGTAGTGTTGGTATTATACTTACAGATTCGACTCCGAAGATAAAGTGAACCGTGTTCATTCTACAATTAGAAACGTTGACCATAAGACTTCCGAAAAAAACGAATTTTCATTAGAAAAAAACGAGTTTCGCCTTAATTCAATTTTGAAACGTTAATAGGCGCGGGTAGTAACGTGATAAATTCTTCAAATAAGATTTGATTTTGTTTAAAGTTACAAATTCTTCTGAAACTTAGTAGAGCTAACCCAAATCGCCAGTTCATATCATATCCATGAATTCCTAAGCTGAAATTTATATAAAAGGTCGAGGCCAATATTGACTCAAGCACTTCTGATAAAACACGAATATTAGGAATGGGCAAGAAATGAAGTTACTGTTCTTGATTAATGGGGACCGAATTGGCATCGATGAGTGCCCGAATGCCTTCTGGCATTGAGGTGATCCTTAATCCGCACTTTATTGGGAAATACCTCGAATACTCATAAACGGAATTTGAAGTCAATTTTTTTGACACAATGGAACAAAATTATGGCCAAAAATGTTGAGAAACGTTTTACGAGAGTGAACAACAATAAACGATAGCCAAATTCGGCTGTCAGTCACTGCGAATGATCCACAATGAATCATCTGGATAAACAAAACGAGCAGTAGCAGGCGTGGATAAATACGGACAGGCTTAAGAGGTCAATGGGGTGACTGAATCGTTTGTCCAATGTGGGGACACTGGCAAACAGAGGGTGACCTGAGGCGTCAGAATGCTCAGCGAACAGTCACTGATGTATTACCTTGCTACTGAATACTCATCTGAAACACCGAAGGTAGTCAAGCACTCAAAAGGAGATGATGCAAGACAATCAGAAAAAAAAAAGTTGCCATTTGAAGAGCTCTTTTCAAGATTTCTATCATTTACACTTGCATTTAATGCGACAAAATCGCTCAAATCCGGAGTAATCCAGCTGAGCACCATAATCACTGCTTTACAAGCAGTGAGTGTTCATAACAGCTTATTCCATCGGAAATTAGTATATAACATAGATATGTGCTAAGTTAACAAGAATACTGAGAAATTAAAAATTTTTTTTTGCAGAAAATGTGCTCACATCAAATCGCTGGATAATAATGCCAGCTTTTACAGCTGAATAGGTGGTTTACTCAATAGATTTACAACAGAGCAAAACTAGTTACGGAAGCAGTGGGTAGTTTCATTTTGAAGTATGACTTCAAAAGGCCTGAAAAAAAACTTCTCTTTTTTCTAAGGATGAGGTTTCAAAGAACTTGAATCCCGTAACGATATTGGATTTTATGGCAATTCATTTATTCACTCTGTGATTAATTTGCTACATTTCGTGTGAGGTTTCTATAAGGTTCTTTTTCATGAACAATCGAGTGTTCACATCTCAAGTTACGAGAGAGATCGCTACACATTAGCGTATGCTTTTTTTGCTAGTAGAAATTGCAAAATGAAATGTTTTCGCTCATTACACTTACAAATAGACATGAATTTTTGAGGCAAAACTCCAAAACAACTACTAATGAGGTCCATAATTTCAAAATATCACGAGTCAACAGACTACTATGGAACTAAAATAATAATTAAGTTGTTCAGTGATTTGAGTGTGAGTGTATTGTATAACTTCAAGAGCATCGGTAGTGCAATTGGCTAGCCCCGTCCCTCCTTGGAAAGGGTAAAGAGCTCGTTCGCTTTATTCCTGAAGTTCAAAGTTTTGAACATCGCTCAACGTCATGGGATATATTTGATGACTGATCAAAAAGATATCGATAAGACTAAGAACGATTTCCCACTTAAGAGGCTCGGTAGTGCTCTTCCTATCCTGTGTAAATCAAAAAAGCATTACAGGTAAGAAGTGATTGAGGAATGAAAACAACTGTAACAACTGGAGGTGCTGTAACAAAGACACAAAAAGGAATTATGAATTTGTTGATGATGACATACTAATATTTTGAGATTACACGAGTATATAGTAATAATGATTCATAATTGTATGGTTTTTAGGACCTTTTAAAAATGTTATGATGTACGTCTGTTGATGGGAGCGGTGAGATTGGCAACAAAACAATCGCTTTTTTCTTCTTACGAGATGAGTAAGGTAATTATCGGAGATGACAAACTACTAAGAATGGAGAAAGGCTATTGCTTCTAACTTATAATGGTAACAAATTGTTCATCGAGACAACTCATGTTTGAAATGCTCAACCTTTGCACGACGTCGTGACATAACCTCCATTTACAAGTTTTACAAAAGTCACTCATTTTAAAAATTGATGACCTCCTCCAACTTCGAATTTAATTCAGCATAGTGAATTTTCCATTTATCAAAATATACACTGTTATAATTTGTAAAACCTGCTTTACAGGATGAAAACCATTGTCTTTTCTTACCGTCAAGAGCTTTTTAATTTTTTGAACTTCTCAGTATTTTTTCCCTATTTGCCTCAGTGCTCATATTTCGAACACGAGCAAATTAATACGTGGGATTTTTATGCAGCAGAAATGATGGTGTTTATCTAATTTACAGCTCAAGTTCACAGTTGCCTCACTTATTTGAAGATTCCCAAGACTTGACCATTTTTAACTTGTGGATTTCGAATTTCATTGTGATAAGCATAGCTCAGTTTTGGGGTGGCTGTACAGTAATTATACATACGAGCAATTTGAGCAATAGGTTCAAGCCTTGTCCATAGATGCACAATGTTTTGAAGTCCTGAAAGCTTGAATGATCGAGAAATTTATCGCCACTAGTCGAAACCAGCTTCATGGAAAGAGAGCACTAAACGACTTATGAATCAAAAATCTAAACCGTAACTTGTACATGATCACAATTCGACAACGAAAATTATTGGAGTACGATAGACATATTTCTTTCCAGTAAAAAACTAAGTTTCAAACATTTGGCTGCTGGAGTCAACAGACAGGAAATCTACTGAGTATTGCTCTATGATTCAGTCAAATTATTCGTCGTTCTGGTTTCTTGTAGACTATCCGTTCGAACTCTTTAGTGGCTTCATAGTACGAAACCTATAAAGAAGCAATCAAATCCGTTTTTCTTCTGGGAACCCATTAACGCTTGCTTTTTGTCAAGTTTTAGCGCGTAGTTTTTCTCGTGAAAAGTTGATCTCCATTGCTGAGGCCAGTTTTAAATGAGTTCTTGAGTGAGAAGATTACAAATTTACGATGCTGGTCGTTACGAGACCGTTCCCGTTGTCAAAAATACATCGAAAAACTATTAACTACCGGCGTATACGTTTTAAAAGAGCCAATCGTGCATAATATCTGACGAAAATTCATGGGTTTCAAAAGACCATTTTGACAGCTCACACTCAAGGAAAACAGCTCACACTCAGAGGAAAACAATTGTGAGAAAGAAGTCGAAAAAGATCTCCAAAAAATGAAATTTTGTTAGAAACCAACCACCAAGGATCTAACTCAAGCGAGTACTCCAACAGTTATAAGGCCGTGAGATGTCTCTACAAGTGTTAGATACAGATGAGCACAGACAAAAATTTGTCTTCGGGCGCAGGCGGATACATGGAAGGGGCTGCATGCTCTAGATGTGCTTTTATCAGCCGTATATCCAGTATACAACAGATTGTAATAAAGCACTTTTGGTGCATTTGGACAAAAATGTTCTGTTCTTCTTCAGTATATTTTTGAGTAATGAAACTCATACTTTCTATGAAGCAGTGACGAATGACCACTTCATTGATTCTCTGCTCATGCCATTCGAAGTTGAGGGCCTTTTTGAGTGCCTCACAGGCGACGGAGGTATCGAAAGGGATTTAACCAAGCTTCTTCATAATGAAAGTCCTTATCGAAACTTTTATCTGCTCGGACGACAGCTTTATGCATATAAAGATCTTTGCAGGGAAATCGATGAAGGTCTATAGATGAACGCAAGTGAATATTTTTCACTGTAATTCAAATCATTCATAAAGGCGGTTTCTGGAGTACATTCTAGAGATGGTTTCCCTTAGAAGAAATTATAAAAAATGCAGCTCTCGAAATTTTATCAGTCCTTGAAAGATGTGCTGTAGATTCGTCTTCAATGTTTAGCTTTGCTGAGGTGATGGATTGCATATCTGGCCTTTGCAATGACTCGCGGCGGCCTATAGATGTATCAATTCACTGTTCCTATCGTTTTCAGACAAGAGTGGCACCAATTCGCCGATCCCTAAAGGATGGAGGGCTTGATGAGTCTTGAGCGAGGGATCGAACCATCGACCACATGTGCAGCCGAGAGCACCTCTGACCACTGCTACACATGCTCTTCTCTTAAGTAGAGACAGAAAACTGCAAGGTTTGAGAAACTTCTAATAATAGGCCTACATTCGCAAAACGCATCATTGATGAATGTATTCGGACATTTTCTATCATCTTACATAATCCATAGTAAATTATTGTCGTTGAGAACTAATAGATCAAATAAAGATTTAGGAGATTTTAGAGAAGATATGCCGTATACAAATACTAATGAAAGAACACTATATGATGCCGTTAAGTATTGCAGTAAAGTGGTCACATGCATTTCACAAATGTTGCTTAATTTAGGATAAGTGTAAATGCTTGTGCTTTTTCTACCTATTGATAAACTTAAATAGAAAAATCTCTTCCTTTGAAACGTTGTTAATCTTCATTTGCAATCATCCCCTCAAGAACGTGAACTTGGATGGTGTCTAGTTTGAACAGCTATTGTCACGAGACCAATGAGAGATAACGGCATAGTTCATGTTTTCATATGGACTATTTGAATCACAACGCTCAAAGAACATAAATTATCAGTCGATGAAATGATATTCGATTAGGTTATGATGTGTTGAACGATCGTCATGAAGAAACTGAATCTGACTAGTTGTTCTTCAGACACGTTTCAATTTCGGAAGCTACTAAGGGACACTAGTATCTCAAAATTCACGCAAGAGAAACATTTTCATGAGAAGACATCCCGACAAAAATTGAAATTTACTAAGTATAGGACAATGGTATGGTAATATTTACAGAAATACTTGAAGCGGAAAACTCCAGAAACGGAAATCACTGAGTGACATGACTGAAATGAATGATAGATTTTTTTCAACGTGATGATAGTCGCACCGTATATCATAAAACTGGAACTGCAGAGTTAAGTGGTCGACATTTGAGCCGGAAAACTTCCATAAAGTATAGTCCTGTCCTGGAGTTTCGTAACTGTCGTTGAAGATGTTAACAATCTACTTAACGTGACCGACTTGAAATATCCATCAAAACTAGGTGAAGAAATGACAGAATGTAAATACTGAACTAGTCACTTCAGACCTCCATTTGCAAAGAAAGCTACAGTTTGCTTAGAAATATATTGAAGAGTTCACTATTAAATCTGCCTCCCATAGCTGAAAACGGGAAAGTTGACTGGATTAGGAAAATGAAAAAATGGTGTCGAATAACTTGGGTATGAAAATTAGTCCGAATCAGCTGGCCATTCGCCCCTTAATGGTCACTGAGTGGTCGGATAAGGTACCGATGAAATTTTCATTTTTCGTTGAAATCATCGCTTGGGTCTCCTACTGAAAATCTTCACATCTAGTCGATCGTACTCCTAACAAAATTTCTTGACATCAGGCCATCATCCAGTTTCTGACGTGTGAGAGAATGACGCTTTGTGGGTACGACATGGTACACGACATTTGATTATTTAGGTGGGAATTTTGAGTCCCCTTTCTCATTGCGTGGTCTCACAATTAGATAGCGCTGTCGATAAACATTGGCCACCGCTCCACGTCGCTAATGTAGGGTGTCCAGGTATTCCAGACGTTTGCTGACAGGAAGAATCACTAGAAAGGGCCGTGACTGAGTGGTTAATGATGCAGGCTGGTCAGAAAGCAAGGAAGTGGTTCAAGTCTTTTCCCAAGACTTTCTTGCAATCATTAATGAAAACTTTGGTGGAGGATCGCTGCGATGATACGAATCGAGAGCAAGAAGTGGTGGGAGCCTCATAGTAAAATGTTTAATAAATGTGGGTATGTTATAATGACTTCGATGTGCGCTCCTTGTTTCATATTTTATTGCTAATGACGTGGTACTTGTTATTCGTTTTATATTTATTTCGGGCTAAGAAAAACTGAGTTGGTGCAAAAATAGCTACGGTTTCAGACTGCGACTTCAAAAGGGTCTTAAAACAGCAGAAGCAACTCTCAACATTGTCAGCGCATCTGGCTAAGAAATGTTGTTGAACGTAAGGTGCAATGGTGATTTGAGAAGTCCTCTAAACGGGCGAAAAATCTCACGACGAATAAAGCTTGATTGGAGTTTATGCAGATATGTGTTGCCCTAGATCAGACCCACTCACGGAGTGATTGTTGTTAGCCATCAAAAAAAAAAGTGCGGGAAAAAGCAGAGCGAGGGCCTTGATGGTGTAGTGGAGCTCAGTGAATCTCTGCAGAGGGTAATCTTTGATCCGAAGCCAATTCAAGTCGCAAGTATTGCTCGCACTTTAACACTTACGTGTTGAAATGATTTAAATCAGTGTTTTCATTGCAGCATAAATTTATGTTTTTGCAGTTATGAGGTCAAAACTTCCTATGGCAGCCAGGTAGAAGATATAGCTCAGCGAGTTCAAACTTCGACCAACGGCGACGATCGGAAAATTGATGAAGTGTGAGAGAAAAGAAGTCGTAATAAATACACAATGCGACATTTGCTTGATAAATCTTGATGTGGCGAGTTGGGCTACGAAGTTGAGCAAGATTGCGTGAACATCCTTCTGCTATTGACGCGGTGAACTGAATTCTTTTATTGAACGATAAAGGCTTTCGACTGTTTAGAAACTTGTAGGAGAAATTTGCTCGAGCATTTCAGCTACTTTCAAAGACGCAACATAACCGAAAATATAGTTTGTGAAAAAATTCAAAGCCTTGCCGAGGTTGGTACGTCAGCGACACACGTACGTCTTGGCAGTATCGCCTGCTTCATCAGTGCCACACGCCACATACTGAACGCTACTTTATAGCAGACTATCACCACAACGTTTCCTCTTCCCATCAGTATAATGTAGTTCAGTGTGGGGCACGTAGCTCTGATAAAGCGGACGATACCGCTGAGGCGTACGTATACCACTGATGTACCAACCTCAGAAAGCTCCCATCATTTTCACAGTGTATTGAATGTTTATAGCGAAGTTTAAAAACAGCCAATCAAAGGGATAACTGAAAAGTCGAAAAAGTCGACAGAATATGTTTAATGACTGTTGAAGAAATCACCCTTCTGAGACATCACCGGCTTTTCTCCCACGCAACAGGAGCTCCATTCTCGACCATATTGTTATAACGACCAAAATTGATCTTATACAGTCCACGGTAACAGCTACGTGATTGAACAGTAATGAAACTTATCATCACTTCCCGATACTGCAATACACTAGATTAAAGTTATAGTGAGAATAAGCCGATGGAAGGTCATGCTGATTGCTTAGTGCTCTGCAGCTGGTCTTATCCACCTCGGTTTTCTTAAATCAGGATGCAACGATTACGTCGGAGAACTGCGCCGGCAAACCGACAAAGTGCACTACGACTTAAACGGATTCGTCTCGTGTCGGTCATTAGAAGGAGACCGAACCTTCTCTATGATCTCCCGCGGCAACGTGCACTACAAACGAGACTGCTAGCGTTGAAGGAGCTGGGCTACAAAATTACTCCACATATCATACACGCCAGATGTTTTCATCTGCTTACTAGCACTTCCTCGAGCTTGTCCATATCTTCATCTACGAGACATGCCTCAGTAAACAAACCGAGCTCAAAATGACTTTAATGGCTTTGTTGTCTTTCAAGGTGGGGGGTGGGAGCTGTGGCCGAGTGGTTGTGCTGCCCAGTTCTTTTCGGCAGCCAGCAATAATGTCCTATGGAACGCCACAGCCAGGTTATCCTTGAGGTTGCAAGGAGATTCGCTCAACCGGTATTCTACGCCGTTCGAGAAGGAGACGATTGAACGAATTGAGTGCTAATACTGGGATCCGCACAGTGAAAATAAAAAAAACTGTGATGACACATCAAATAAAGTGCTAAAAAGTGAATTGCCTCTTAAAGTACTGAATATGCATCTGCTTGATATGATATTGAAAGTTTCGTTTCTGAACACTATTCAATAGATTTTTGAGAATTACGGCAGAAATCTAGATGGAATCTCAATGTTTCCCCTATTTGCTTTCTTTCCTTTTGCATCATCGTTGGAAATCTGATATTTTCTACTTCAAAATCTACAACAAAACTGATACTCAAACAGAAAGCGACGTATATATATATATATATATATATACCACTAAACTTAATATTTGCCACTTTGGGAAACATCTCAAAAATAGCATCGGTGTCATAGCTCTGTTTCATGTAGTTTCTGCATAAATTTGATGATCTTCACTATTTTCTCAGATATCCTGCGAATCCTGCTCATTTGTTCATTTCAAACTGTTCCTCACATGCCTAAAGTTAGCATAGAGAAGGAAAAATAGATTTAAGCTGTATGAATTATCGTTTTTTCAATAGCTGTAAACATGTAAAACCTTTAAAAATCTAACGAGAATTGAGAAAATAAGGTATTCCCTTCATAGCTGACGAAGAGCTTGTTGAGAGCCTCCAAAAAACAAAAGAATAAAGCGCAACCAAAGTAGGTCAGAAAATGTAAGTGAACGTCATTCAACTTTTCATTTGAGATAGGCAAAAGATATTGATTAGTCGTATCAGAATTAGAAAATAGTTGTATGGGAGATTATTGCTTTTGAGAGAGGTAAATCAATTCCAGTAAAAAGTTAACGTAATTAAAGATCAGTAAAAAAATCCATCTTATAACATGGCAGTACTGTACACATTGATGATTCTAAATAAGGGAAATAATCTTATTGGAGTACGATTGTCAGCGAACGAGTTAAACGGGAACTGGGCTCCGTTACATTCGTGAAAACGGGTCAGAGAAGCATTACGATATATGTAGAAATTGATGAGTTTTGAAAAGAGGTGGGACGAATAATTCTTCTAGATGATTCGGATATGCTAGATATAAAAGATCTTATCAGTCGCATTTGTAGTCTAGAAAAGTTCGACACGAGTACGTTTACTCGGCTGCGAGATGGAGATTTGTCTCTATGGAGTCCTAGAAGACATTCGCTGCTCTGAAGCCGTGCTAGATCCAAGTCTGTTCGTATTTCAGCGCTTTTGTGGTTATGCTTCTCATTTATTCTTGTGTGAGTCAAACTTGGCAGTAGCTCAAAATACTACTAAAGTCTTGTCGCTTTTAAACCTATTTTACCCCTTCAAAAACATAAAGGGACACTGAGTAATTATGATGTTTACCGGTCGTTCTAGCTGAAATCCATTGAGATAAGATCATGAAAATGGATAAGGAAAGCAATTATTCTCTCGATTACTACGAAAATTTCTTTTCATTAGGAAGGATAACGATTTTTAAACTTATAGAAATGAAATTTTGATATTGATTTATCACTTGATTCAAGAGCCTCGTTACGTAGATTATGGGATGTAATAGATTTTAACTTCATCCTTTAGGCCAACCGTTTCGAGTCACAACATAGAAAAATTGATTGAGCAGCAGCAAAATACATCTGTTCAATAAGGAAGAGGCTGAATTCATTTATCAATGACTATAAAATGTTCAAATGGGCCAAACTTGCCAGGTAGATGGTTTTCGAAAGTGCAACATCCAAGATGAAAAGCACCTGGTGGTCTCGATTGTTCGTCATTTTTTATGTGAACCTTTCCTTAGCACACTCAGCGGAGTGGTGAAGAATCACGTTAAAACTCATCGATTGGAAAAGATATAATGATTCACTTTGCAAAAAAAAGTAGGAGAACTCGAAAGACCTTTTCAATGGACATTCATCTATTGTCGCCGTCATCTGAAATTCAGAGAATCTCTGAGTGACTCGAGCTGGCACCAATGATGTAAAAAAACGTCCTCGTGGCATATCAAAGCCGAACGTGGACTCGTCCAGCTTGAAAAGGAAACACCCCTTCCACGTTTTTTTTTTATTAGGACAAGAAGCATGCTCACTGATCTGTAACTATCTGCTCATAACTGAATAGTAGTAATTTGAGTTCTTACAGTCATCCGATAGCTTTGTGCACTCTTCAGTTTACGGCAAATTTCTTCTACCGGAACATCGCACAGAAAAAATATGTAGTCATTTAGTCTCTTGAATTAGCCTCATGACCTTCATTAGCTTCTCGTGCCTTTCAGAAGACTATTGTAAATTCTGGATGTCGAGTTCAATACTTAAAGAAAAAACGATTTGTATATTTTTGAGCAATAATTATTCAAAAAAATTCTACACATCATTTAATAATCTAGGATGTCTCTCAATTGAATAGTATTTATGCACGTCTTGAATAGCCAATGCTGAATCTAAGTCTCAATAAAAGACCCGATGGCTGGAAGAAATCATAGATCATTTTGATGCATTCTGTCTCAACACTTGAATTTAACTCATGCTGGAAATTTCAATCCCAGTTAGCATATGTCATGTTGATTTCCCCTGATGCTTCGGAATATACCCCACGCCAAGCCAAAGTCTGTAAGCGACTGCACCAAATAGGCGCCCTTGTCTCTAGATTAGGAAAAACTCAATGAAACAAATGCAGATGCACTAATCGTCTCTTTGAGAAGGAGCGATTCCGATAACTTGGTTTTGGTGCTATTTTCTGTACAACCACTTCACAGCACTCCATGTTAGATAAGTGAAAGAACTCACCAATAACAGCGATGAACATTCCGAAGGCTTGTGATGAAGTGGAGTAAATCTGCTTTTGCCTTGGTAATGCACCTAATGCGGCAGAGACAGCTGGTGGCAATTCGTCTGTACTGGCGATCTTTTGCGATATATTTTTTATACGAGGAAAACGCCCGAAGGGAGGACAATTGGTGCTAGAACGCTGTAAACAAGAGAAAGACGCTCGAGAAGTGTTTGAAAATCACTTTGCTATTTAATGGCTCGTAAGATATATGAATGATACGGATGAGATGAGAGAAATCCCAGAATAGTTTGTTTTTTGAGAGACTTTATTTTAACCTGCCAGAATACTTCTATATAATAATTTCAAATTGATACGATAATACCTATTCTGAAGATTTGGGCGAATCTAAATTAGGAGTTAGAAGTATCGAACTATGAATTCCATTGTCCTTGTGTACATTTTATTACACCACTTCATTTCTTATTACCATTCTTATTATCTTCACCACTTTATATTTTCCGATACCACTCCGAAGCTGATCCGATACCACATAGATAACGCGCCTATTTCGAGTGCTCTTTGTAATGCATTCGTTATCTCACATTCAACATCTACAAAGTCCTACGAATCTACGTATGCGCTTGGCTGATGCTCCAGGATTTTTGACCTCTAATGCTGACCAATTGGCCTTTTCATAGAGTCTTAATGCAGTTAAGCATTCTACAATCTCTGCTACAGGCATGTTCAATTTTTCACGGAACGGAGAGAATGAAATCTTTCTCGGCAAAGATGCAACCAATTTCTCGGTCCACAAAAAGTGGAGTTAAACTGGCTTCGACAAGTAGAACCTTTGTGCGTGCTGAACGGCATCACTATCATCTCGTTGCCTTGTCGTAGTTATTTCGTACCGAAGATAAACTAAACGAGAATTCTCCGCTCCAAATGCATTCAGGATGTGCTATCGTAATCTATGGATGTAGAAGTAGGACTGGATGGCAGGAAGAAATTGCGACGGAGAACGTAAGGAGTTCACTCTTTTATATCTGCAATCGTAAGTCATAGGAAACCAACCCAGTTGTGATTTGAATGACAGCAGACATATTGTAGTTTCAGATTAATTTGTACTTTGATAAATTTAGTAGTGCCCTTTACTTTAGTATTAGATCTCTCCATCAGAAATTAGCTTCATTCGACGATTGTGCGATCCATTGCTGAAGTATGATTTCTCGAACAAGTGTCAATAAGCGAACAAAAGATAATTGACGTAAAGGGGAAATGTCACTTTCTTGCGCCAAGACGTACCCAACGAAAGCACGTTGTAAACAGGTGTTCCAATGGATTTGTTACGTTGTCTGCGAACATCTTCCATCCTGTTAAATACTTCAAAGCTGCATATTTTGATGAAGTAGACTAGGATTCTGATAGGTACATTCCTCTAGGCCGATTGATTAATAATCACGTGTACAACCACTGTCTTGAAAGAATGATTATCACACGGCAAAAATTTCTTCCCGGCCCGAATAAAGTGTTTTGAACGTGAAATAATTTTTATTTAGCACTTGAAGAGAACATAACATGGTCATTCCTGAACCTGCATCGACGCACAACATCGATGAACTGTAAGAATTGCTGATTGCAAGACAATGAAATGATTCAAATAAGTGCTGAGGCATAGACATAATGTGAAACAGGGCCATTTAGGTACCTATACTATGAAATATTTCATATTTTCCCTGACTGCTCAGCTTACATGGAGTTGATACTGATTTTTATTTGGCTAACGATTCGACTTCGCTAAGTGCAGAGGCATTGATTCCAGCTGATTAACCAAGGTCATTCTTCCGATAAGCGTGTCCACGACTACTTGGAGCTGAATTAGTGGAGCACCGCTTGGATAAGGCATCGTCTTTCGCCATTGTTTTCTAATTCGGAACGGTTCCTGACTGTTGTCGACTGACAATGGTTCTTTTTTATGACGATAACCCACCCTACGTTAATCTGTATTAGATTAGCTATCACATAGTGAGGTAATCCTCCATTGAATCAAGTCGAATCTCGGCAAGTATAAATAGTATACTCTGAACTGCTCACCTTACGAGAAGTTGACGTATAATTTATATTTAAGGTTGGTGCTTAAACTTCTTCTTTTTTAGAGCCGTAATAAATCGGATTCAATATCCACAACTTGAATGACAATCACCTCTGAAGCAGACGAAGGTACGTAATGTCAACTGCATGGAGTTTTGTAACAACCTTGTATGAATTTATAAACGTGGGCAGAGAATATAGCTTTCATCATGAGCGTCTTAGCTAACCACCTATTCAAATGGCATGAACAGATGCATTTTCACGCTAGATACTTTTGCGAAGCAGAGAAACATTCGCTATTATCTGTAAAGTGGGATTAATGGTTGATGGCCTCACTTTTTAGGCAGAAGTATGCTACGCTCAGCAAAGTAATACCACTATGACTGCCCAACTTCCGGAGCTAGATAGCGCTGCAGCGGGTAGGAGTTCAGTACGTAATAGCCCTTTCTAGCATTCTGTAACCTCAAAACCGCCCAAGATTCTTGCAAACGCTTCATAGATATCTCAGTGCTTTTTTGTTTTGTAAAAAGCTTTTCTAGGAGCGCTTGTCAACTGGATTGAAAAGTACTTGATAGAGTTGATTATGACCTGAAACAAGGTGCTTGATTCTTACGCGCAGTTTCTAATGCCGCGATCCCTTTCATATCTATTGCCGTTGTTTTGGAGACTGTAGGATGTTGATTGGAGCTGAACACACACAGACCGTACTCTACAAGGATTTTGGTAATTACTTCCTTAGCAGAAATTTCTGTTTTTGGAGGAAGTAGAGAACACCGCGAATTGCAAGGAACGAAATCCAAAAACCACGAAAAAATTTCGAAAAATGTTTTGCGACTGTCTCTCAGAAGTACACCGTTGCGAACATTATTGGCGAGAGATGCGGACGACTCACTATGTTCCTCCAAGATATCAACAGGAAAGCCAAACTACAGAGCTGCTGATATCAGAAAGTCCAACTGATAAGTCAAAGTGAAGTTTCATAAGCCGTTTCAAACTATGAACATACACTCAATTATTTAACGCTATGCAGACGGCGATGAAGGAGTCGTAGAGAAAGGAAATCATAAGTATTAGGAAAAACTTTATGTTGCAAAGAGTATGAATAACGTTATCAGGGATATTATCAACGACTAGATCAAAATACCTCTGATCCATTAGCCAAATTTAGCATCTCTCGCCGACAGCGCAGGATATCTACTCTGGAGAAAACCCCAAATCATCCTACTGCTTTACAAGAAAAGAGACCTAAACGATTTCGCGATTGTTACCACAATAATGTGTAATGCATGCAGTCTGCAAGATTTTATCCTTCACAGTTCTCTGAGAGGTATTTGTACCAAGAAATAGGCAAATTGTATTGTTTGGATTAAATAGTTACACAGCTCAGCAAGGAAAAGTGGAAAACCAGGAAAAATTTGCAAGAGGGTCGAGGACGTATTGATGAAGGCAGAGAAGAAGTATCGTAGCAACCTCTTTTCTTTTTTACGAGCCTTCTTGTAGTAACTTATACCTCGGACCTTAAGTCACGCGCAAAATGGAAGTTGTTTGAATGGATGGGCTCTTGAGCAACGAAGAGAGAAGCTGGGAAGCAATTTGTACAGACCTTCAAAGAATATGGACGCTACTGAGATGGTCGAAAAGAACAAGTCACGCGTTTTGACACCAACCGATGGACAAGGGCTGATGGTGACAGTTTACCGGAGGTCAAACTAGCGGTAGTATAGAATAAAGTAAAAAAACCACAAGAAAAACGATTGACAAAGAGCAACAAATAATGATGTACACTACTTGTTTGTACGTACGAAAAAAAGTTGACAGAAAAGTATCTATTGTATAACAACCTCACGCCATTTCATAAAAGTTAAGCACATCAATCTTTGACGACCACTCACAGCGTGGCCGATCAGTGCATTGAAATTAGGGATCTTTGCACTGCCCGCACACATAATCGACTACTTAAAAAGACTTTTTCCTAAAGTCTTAGTGGTCATTCGATAGCTAAGAAAGATCTCGACATTTTCAACGATCTATTCTCAGTTTCAAATAATGTCGCATACTCAAGCATTTTTTGCCGAACGAAGCTCGCACTTGAGATTTGTAATAATTATTCGATAGCTTTAATCTCGACGATTTTGATAGTTTACTTGAAATTTCGAAAAGATCTTTTGCTGCGCTGTAAATCGGATAATAGTGTTGCATTTCACAAGCGGCGCGCATTCTTTGCTCCGGTATGTGGATCGGATTTCGCCCATTGGCATCAAACCACACGCTTTTGTAACATTGCACATACACCCTAGCCAAGAAATGCGCGCTGAGTGCGAAACTCAGACTTCTTTTGGCTGCAACAGCTCAGGCACAAAGAGGTCTTCTTTGAAAACAAGCGTAGCATGAAATTGTTAAGATTTGTGTTATTGAATGACATTGAAAGCCTAGAAGAAAAGTTGTGTCCACCAAATCAGCCCAAATGTGAAACAATTTTTTCTACTGCAAGATCTTTTTTGAAACCAAATGCACAGCTGAAATTTTCGAGACTCAAGCCTTTGATGATCAATAAACTTAGGAAAAAAGCAAAAAGATACATACACTTATCTGATGGGGCTGAAAATGGATGCGGATATGGCAAAAGAAAGGAAATCAGTATTTATTTGATAATCAGCGATCAGTAAAGATTTGATTTTTGAGGATCGCCCTTTTACTTTCAGCTTACATAAGGGAGGAAATGGATCTAGAAAAATCATTTTAAGAAGTTATAATCACCCGTATCCGTCTTTATGTACGGTCGTCAAGAGATCAAAAGCCAAGCTCTATTCATGCTCTAACTTTGACTAGACAACGTTTTAAATTCCACCACGCTGTCGAGCACTTACTCATTTAGATGCCCACCGTAAGTTAATTATAATTGGGCCAGATAAAGCCACTAGCAAAGCTCAAATATTTCAACTGTGTATATATAATGTATGTGTGAATATATACTGTATATATGTATATATGTATATGTGTATATATATTGTATATACTGTATGTATTCTGTACTGTATATACAACGTAATAAGAATAATAGAAGAAAAAAGGATTTTTCAACAGAAAACTAATGCCTGCTTTTAACGGGTTACATGCAGAATGTTGAAATAGGCTCATTGAACGATGGCATAAAAATGAATTGGTCAGATAAATCTGGTAAGAATGAACTGGAAGCTCAAAGGTGAGCACTCAACATTGTTAAATAAGATCAGACTTTCTGAATGATATTTGGGAGCAGAAATAAAGCTTTATGCCTTTCTATGCATTTCATTCTTTTCTGTTTTTATCCCACGAATTTCTCCCGAAAGAGTTGAAGGTGTAAATGCAATTAAAATGGCGATGTCGACAGAGTATCATTCTTTACAACAATAATCATAGCACGAATAATATACTCAACAGATCACGGGATATACAACTGATTGTTTATTTTATTATAAAAGTGATAAATAAACGAAACTATTATAGTAATAGTATATGTTTATTAACAAATGATGAGTAACAAATGAGTCATAACACAGAAAAACGATATTAATCTTTTTTACAATAATAACGCGTTAAATACATAGATTGCATTATTCCATTGATTATTTTGCTAGATATAGATTTATTGGAAATTTCCACAGCGTATCGTTTTACGTAGATGACATTAAGATGGCACCTTCATCCTCAGGGTTATGGTGATTTGATGTTTTTCCAACAGTCGAGAACTAGTTTGGAAGTTTTTTGATCGCTTTTAGAGTGGCGTTATCACAAATTCTGTCAGCGCGGTTTGATTCTTGGCACAAAACTAGAAGTACTGCAGACTGCGCTCTGATCATTGTATGTTGGCTTTTGAGAAGAGCCCAAATAAATGGCTCTTGTACTAATTATATGGTTATAAAATACGCTGCTCTCTCAAAATAAAACACCAGTATACAGCGGCTGATAGTATGGTCAACGAAAACTCACAAATTACGACAGTTAGAGTTCGCGCTCGTCGACCGTCAGTGCTGGATATCTACTATTCGGTCGCAACATTGCGGCAAAGGCCGTCGGCTTAGCCCCTCGTTCATAAAGGAGGTAATTTTCAGATTAAATCGAGCACTACACACATGACACACAACACATACACACGCATACACACATACACGCACACATACACACTATAGCAACTTATACACATTCGTTGCTATATTCTCTATGATTTTCTCTACATTATAGACAACATGGAACAGTAGACTACTTAGGCAAGACTAAAGGACGGAAGGAACGAGCACGGCGATGAGGTCCCGCGCGGAGGATGATGATGTGATCTATCATCAGCGCAGGCGACGGGCCGAGGGCGGGTGGCGGTCGATCATCTGAGGCTAGTTCACTGCATTACTTGGTTGTCCTCCCCGTTCCTCGAAATTTCTTCTTTCATATTGTCTATTTTTATATTTATCCAATGATGTTTGCGACCTAATGTAGAGAACATGGTGTTGTGTGTACTAGTCAGACCCACTTCCCATTGTACGTAGGGTTCTTTAACACTTTATTTCATGATTGTCGATTACTAGACGCTTTATTAACAATTGTAATTGCAAGCTCTGGCCAGGGAGACACGAATATAGTGAGGGTCATGTGCGACTCAACACCGGGTTACAGATATCAGGCTCTTGATATCGGTTTTGATCACACCATGCTGACGCAGTCATGACTTCTGTAATATTCACGGGCTATCAACCCTGCATATCACCCCGGGGTCTTGTCTTCCGAGGCCGACCCATTCGATGTTTACAAACACTTTGCTCAGTATCAATACTTCTCATGAATTGTGCGTTTATGACGTGCTAATACACTATCTATGTGTAATTCATTTATGATCGATCGAAGTACGACAGTTCATCGATCTAATGTATCTTTACATGATGTATTGTTGAGTCGTTATTGGTGGTTCAGTGGTAGAATGCTCGCTTGCCACGCGGGCTACCCGGGTTCGATTCCGGGCCGCACGCAGCATATATATACGTGCGTCCAGGCTCTGAAGGAGGCGGATCACCGAAACATCAGCCAAATTACTTTTACTACCACTATACCAACCTCGTGTCAGCTAATCAGGAAAAGTTTTTCCGATTTTCATATGTCACTTAATAAGTCAAGGTTTATAGATAGTCGAACATTTGAATATGTGTTTATAAATACAACATACACCCCAAATATATACATCTTTTATATATACATATATATACATATATATATATATATATATATATATATATATATATATATATATATATATACGTGTGTACAGCACACGTGCACGCAGTATGCACGCATACGTACATACACACATGCATGCACACACAAATCGACATGCACACAAAATTCAGTATGATATGCGTAACTAAATAGGATACTTTCAATGACAGGAAACAATTAACAAGCGTAATGGAATGAATAAAAAATAATTAGCCTTGAAAAGAATCGCGGAGGATATAGTTAAGTATTGCCAGAAATCCTACACGAATGTGGCAGTAAGATAAGAATGCTGTCTCTTTAGAAGACCTAGACGATCACAGTCATAATTAGTTACCAACTTTTCAATGGTGATGCTGTCGTTCAGCAAAAAGCCATTGGATGATGCGCCTACGATTTGATGAGATTGTATTGTTAAAACATTAGCCTATTGTTTCTGCTTAACGTACACTTACTTGGACGAATATCAATAAGACTCTCCGTGAACTGTCCCTCAGAGTAATCAAAGCCTAGCGCTCCATGCTGATATCGCTTATTTCTTTATTGTTTGCAAATATACTGAGGTAAAAAACGCAGTCATAAGTTGCTAACCATAAGAAGGTAATTGAGTATGCTATCCAGAGAAAAAGATTATATGTGACATTAGAAAACCCAAATAGGATCAAATGACATCAGAAATTCTATTGAAGACTATACAAACTGCCAAATAGAGGTAGGTGGAGGAAAGCTTAGGATAGCATAATGCGTTGTTGTGGTGGTGGCAATGGCAAATGAAACGAGATATCGTTCCCGGACAGGTGGTTAAAAGTCACGCAAGGTCAGCTCTATTTGATGCCTATTATAGTCAGCCACTCTACCTACTGTTAACAGCATTCGAAGCTTTGGGATATCCAGATTATCTTCGGTAAGTAATAGTTATACGTTTGTCAACAATTGCACCACAATATCCAATAACTGGGATAAAAGGAAAAAAAAAACGGAAAATCTTTCTGCTAGATTGCTCCAAGATATCGCTCTCATCGTGGCGAAATGTGGAAGCTTATGGTGATGATGATGTTGATGATGACGATGTTACTGCTGTTGATGACGTTCATGATGATACAAAAAAATGAATGAATAATACAAACAGCAACTAGATATGCTAACGTGCGCAGGTTAGCTCAAGGTAAATCGCTCAACAAAGCCAAGCCCTTCATCCATCAGTAACTGGTCGGTATAACCAGTAATGGACTCTAATTGCCTTCAGTGATTTTATAGCATTGAGTAAATATTACGATAACTGCCTACTACGCTATATATTCCAGCAAACTTGCTCCATTTTCTATTGAAAATTCGAGCTCAGCCCTCTTGAAATGTCTTAAACGAAGCCACAATCTTCGACTTTTGTTTACTGCCTACTTGTTTATTCGCTAGTAGAGCACGATATGAACCGCAAATATAGGAATGATGAGACATCAGCAAAACTGGGGACCCAGCGTGGAGTGGAGTTGAATCCGTCATCATGCTTTCTGGAGGTCTAAGTGTTACGCACTACGCCATAGAGGACCTCGTGCTATCTCTTTAAGACCATGTTTTGACCTTATGAAAGCTAAAGTTTGACTTCGACTGTAGCATCAGCTCAGGTGGTTTCGATGCTGATTTCTGCTCTTCAAATTAATTCCGTTGACAGGCCACTGCTATTAGCAACTAATACCGTAGAAACTTGCTTGAGGAGTGTAAACTAAGGGGCTTCGAGATACAGTGGATAACACCTAAACCTTTGGAAAAAGTAATTGAGGGTTTGAAATCTAATTGGGGTTCCAAGCATCAAAACCTTTCTATACTGTTACCTAGATGCTTTCTCTAAATACCAGTAACAATGGTTTTTTTTTTGAATGCATTACATGGCGATGACTCTCTACAGGAATAATGTGACAAAAAAATTTGTTTCTATCAATTTTAAAGTACTTAGAATTACAGTAAACTTCATTAAAAGCAGTGAAAATTATCGACTACAGATTATCGTCCTGAGATCCTCTGTTTACATCCGGGCAGCACAAAACTTATTGTCCTGATTTTTCTCTGTCTAAACTCGTGTTACCAACATACATCAGACAGAACAGCATGGAATTTGTCGAAGAGAACGCGCACATGTTCCTAATTCACCTTTCGTAACAAGCGATGGCTATTGCCGCGAATGCATGGTAAAGTTCTAACAATTCAAGTTTCGTCTTGAAGTTTTGGGAAGTTTATCTGTAGACAATTTCAAGATCATGAGAATGTCATGCAAAAACTGTACATGCTACTAGATAGATACTGTGAAGTCCTTTCTATGAGTATTTACAGCTCTCAACTTGTTCATTGCGCTATTCACTTCTTCCCTGCACATTCGCTACGAAGTTGATTTCGCGATAACAAACGATGAATTTTCGTAATGTTCAGTGATGCACTTTATCATAAACCGAGATGATCAGCGATACTCTGGTTCAACGTTCTTCTTCAACACTTTTCATTCAATGTACGTCATAAGAAATGACTAAGTTTGGCTTTCTTCAAAATGCAAGCAAAATCGTCTCGATCAGCATCTCATAACTTTCATGAAGACAATGTTTTCGACTAGAAACGGAAGCAACACTTGATTTGTTGGAAAATGTTTGTGAAGGATGGAATTCAGGAGGCGATTCGAGTGCAAGTACTGGGATACGCGCAGTGAACTATGATGAGGGGTCGTGCAAAAGATTACAAATAAATAGTTATTATTGCACCTAAAAAATCATTATGACTGGAGAAATCTCAAATTGAGTTTGAAAGCAGCCATTACCTTCGCATCGTTTGACTGCTATAGAGGCCATATCGTCGCTAATGTATTAACGGGAAATCGTATGCTTCAGATAAACTAGCTTCATCGCATAGGGATCAGTTTGAATTTCGCCAGTGCAAAAACTTTGCTCATAATAGGTGACATAGAGATGGTGAGAGAGAACTGGGATGCAAATTTTTTGCCTAAAACTCCTATTCAATTCGATATTGTTTAGGCAGCATAGCTCGGCGTAATGGCGTGCAAATCGGATTTAAGAGTTTAAGAGATCAATGCCCCGATTCAATCAGCCGTCACGTTTCATCCCAACAAATCGCTTCAATTCTCTAAAACCATTCTATTGTCATAATGAAAGTGTTACCAACTTCAAAATCTTTCTCTACTTTTGAACTATTATTCGTTCAAAAACAACGGTCATACCCGAATAACTGAGCTACAGGTCAAGGAAAACACAAGAAATCTCTATAAAATTTTTATACCTACAATGTTGAAGGCATTCTTAGTCTTCTATAAATAAATCGCTATTTTACCTCTTTTGAGGCAAAGCCTTTTTCCTGCAGAAAGATTTATTTACCGTACATCTAGTGATCTTTCTGGCTTAAATCTCGACGATTTCAAAATTTAACTTGGCTTTTACGAAAGCCTTCCTAGTACGTTGTTGCATCGAAAATAATAAATACAAAATAAATAAATAAATACTATTTTATAAAATATGAATAAACACATATATTTGTTATGTTAATAAGAATAAATACTATATTTCACGCGCGGTTTACTTCGTCCTTTCGACTCAGATTTACGAATAGATCTTTATTAGAAATAGCTATAGTAGATATCGATAAATAGAATATCTATGAAATCATGACGATGATAGAGACATTGAAGAATGAGTGGTGGCGAAACGGTGCCAGTTGTGCAGTGATAGGAGTAGAACGCGGGTTCAACTCCAGCCTCAGGTCGGATTTTTGCTCACCACTCAGTTCTTTTGTGTGCATTCGAGGCTAAACATGTCTTGTGAAAAAGTCTTTATAGTGTGCTGTAAGAGCAAGAAGAGTTACGTTTCATTTTCAGAGTTAGCACGTAAGAGATAAATACGAGTCCAAAGCTCATCGAGCCAGTCGCGTTGTATAAGAATGTTGAAGAAATTTCGAAAGCTTTTTGGAACGGAAAAGTCTCCAATTCAATGACAAAAATTGAGCACTCTCGAATCACTCGATTGGCGCTGAGCGCAGTAATTTCAACTGTCACCTCGAAAGAGTGCGACTTTTGTAAGTAATTTGAATATCTTTCTTCGTTTCGGCAAAACTTCTAAACTTTACACGAGTGTGCTCTATAGAGACCTCCTCGGAAACCAAGTCGAAAATCAGAACCAAAAATCTTTTTTATCAATCGCTTAATAGATTATTATAGATATCTGGCGAAAAGTCAAGTAAAGACGCTTGGTTTGCAAAACCGACACTAAAAGCAGAACACATTTTCTTTTGGTCGTTGCTGCAGCACAATATACTTCTATCAAAAAGTTAAGCAGACTATTGGAATCACTGTTTCTCAAGCAATCGGATGATTGCCAAAACTCGAATAACAATTTTCATTCCAAGGAAAAACAAACATAGATGCATAACACGCTACACACTCGAAAGACAAAACGTAACTTTTTCTTCGTTGCTAAAGAGCACCAAAAAAGTCTTTTTAGAAAACAAATCTAGAGTTAGAATTGAAAATTTTCGGCTCTCGAATGACTAATAAAAATTTAGTGAACAACGCGTGCCTTACGAGAAAACCGTTAAGAGTCCAGTGCATCATTTCGGTATACTTGATCTCGAAGAAGCAAATTTTTTTCAAAAAAAGTCGTATCGCTCACAACTCTCCAAAATTTATCACCAACTCTTGAATAATTTTGAAACATGTGTTTTTTTTTTTTTGATAAAGCGACATTTCGATCTAGAATATGTGGCAGCCATTATTGAAGAACGCAGAAAAGTTCTGCGAGAAAACATTGCTGAATCACTCTGCTAATAAGCCGCTGAGCCACTGCCCCAATCACCTCAAAGAACTTGGGAAGAGCTGTGAAAGAGAAAGAGCTTGCTTGTTTTTGTAGAGAGTGTAAAGGTGTAAGCGTGAATAGCTCTATTAAAGATGGTGTTTCGAAGCTGGGTTTACCCACAGTGTCTTGCTAAAGAGAGCTCTATCCTGGCGGAGCAAATAATTATATCTATAAACTTTAGAATCCTTATAATTTGTCCTTAGTAATAATTTTCTCAAAGTGCTAAGTATATTTTCTGATGTCTAATAATGAAATCGAAGTTCTTTGTTGCTCATTCAGATCGATTACCTTGTTGTTATTGATCGTGATTGGCCGTGTTTTCATTACATCACTCTAGGAGATGAATGGTCGTCGTGGTCTCTGTAGAGGAAAGTTCTGCTATTACACCCTGCGGTTTCTTTTTAGAGTTGATTAGAAGACTGAGTTTAGTGATCCAAAGAAAACGTCCCTGAAGATTGTGAGTGGCCTTTGTGACAAGTTGTGTCTCCCATCCCACTCAAAAGAATTTCTACCAAAATCAATTGACGCGGATTCAGAGCGGCTAGAGAGATTCTCAACCATGATTGTTATACGAACTTTAAGCTAAAGTTCATGCTATAAGCATTTCTCGCTTCTTTCTGTTAGACGGCGATAACTCGATTTACTTGACAAGAATTTTTGTCAATGTGTTAGTACTCATTTGAAAGCTTTAATGACTGACTAGCGCCCTATGTGGCCTTTTCGGAACGACCCTTTTACAACTCTGCAGCATCTAGAATGAAACTATGTTTCGTACCCGCCGCGCGCCTTCATTTTTATCAGACATAAAATTTGCTGGAAGCACGAAAGCATTTGACCGTGTAGAGGGAATCTCATAGTATCTGGGTCAATCGTTTTATCTGGAAATCTTCAGAAACGAAGAAAAACTGCCAATCAAATAACAAACTGCACGTCACAATCTCAACCAGTCAGGTCATCAATCGCCCAGTCCGTAAGTGGGCCGCTAAACAAGCCGTCGAATATGTGAAATTTGGTCTCATTCTCCATGCTACACTGCAGTGAAACAATCTTTTTAGAAACTGAGCACTCTGCTGGATTCACTCAAACTTACGCTATCGAATGATTATTAATAGTCTAAAGAAAAACTCTATCCATGGGATGTAAAACACAAATGTTTTCTTTCTCTTACAGCGCTAGTAGAAGGGCTTTTTGTTTGCACATTTTTGAATTTTTCGGGAGTTGTGCTATTACAAGAGTACTAGCACTGTGAGGGTGGATTTTGTCCAGCGAAATATAAACGAGATAAAAGAAAGAAAAGCGTGGTCGTGTAAAAACATAATTTTATTTCGTATTGTGCAGCTTTATAAAAGGGTTTTCGAAAAGCCGGCCATGTACGATGCTAGCCATGGATTCAAGCTTTCGATTGATTATTATCATTCCTCTAAAAGTTCTTGTCCAGCGAATGGGATCGAAAATTGGTTTGTCCCCATCTAACAAAAAGTACACATTTTTCTATATTCAGTTCTTATAAAGCGTTAGGAAATTTCACATAGGATGAGGAATAAATCACGAAATATGTGGAACAGGAGTTACTTCTAGTCACCTTCAAGGACTGTAAGATGCGTTTCTACTCATGAGATGAGATTTCCATTTGAAGAATGTCATGTATAGGGGCGACTTCACGTGGAAGTAGTAGTTCTGTGTCACTCACTAACAGAATAGTTTTGGAGCAGTAATGATGGACAATCACAACGTTGAAGAACACCTTCTTACCATTATAGATACACCATGAGGTATGCCTCACTAAGCGCTTGCTCCATCAAATAACACATAGATACATAACGTAAGAGAATTTGATTTCTCCTCATAATAGAAAAATTTACCATACTTAAGATGAGCGTCACCCGTGTTCTACGAAGTCAGAAACTGATACGAGAGGTGTTGAAGAAGTCGTAGTTTTTATTATTTACGCAAAGTGCGAGCAACTGCAGAAAATTAGAGTTTTGCAACCTATTCAGGTTAATTTTTTCGCATAAAAGTTTCCATGTAAAGGCTTCATCTTCATGAGTTCCACAAGAGCTTTCGTCGAACAATGCCTACTAATTATAGAGATGCACTTCCAATCACATTGATGACAATGAATCTCATTGAGATATAGAATTGACTTCTTTATATATAGATACCATCTTCGCACAATGCTCTGTACTCAAATATATGCTCGTACTTCGACGCCCTTCACCTTCAGAAAAAATTGATTTAGTTCAAATTGAACTTTACTGGTTGGCATAACAACGTTCGAGTTTTGAGATTTTCTCCCAATACCTTTGAGTTAATTAAGTTCTAGGTGCTGCCAAAAGCAAAATTTTCTGCTATTTTACCTCGTCAAAATTCGAATTCCGTTAAGTGAGATATTGAGAGGATATAAGGTTCTCAGCAGAACTGCGTTTCCACACAGGCTATTGACATCTTTGACGGCACTGTATATACCGAATATTCGCGAATCCGAATTTTACTTAAAATTTGATAGTATCGCATAGTTGATAATCATTTTCAACTTTTCGAGCACAACGCAGTTTCCGCCTGTCTGGAGTTTCAGCAATCACTCGACAGCTTAAATGTTGATAGTTCTACAGTCGTACTTCATTCCTGAAAAGGTCTTTTCAGTGCGTTGTTGCAGCATTATTAAATTATGTTCCACACTTAGCTCTTTTTTCGCTAAACAGAGTTATTCCTCAGAGTTCCAGTATCTTTGGAAGGCTTGTATCACCTTGATTTAAATGTTAGACTTAGCTTTTGAAAGAGACTTCTCAGTCGATGTAGCGGGAAAATACGATTACCTTTTACATTCGGCGCATATTATGCCGTGTAACTTGAATCGCACTGCGCGCAGCGACCTCAAAGCCGCTTTCAAAAAACGCGATTTTTGCAATTTATCGAAGACTTTGCTATCGTTTCATGAATATTTCTAGACTTTTTGTAATAGAATCTATCAAGACGCTCTGTTCTATCGTTCTATGGGCTTATGCTTTTATTTTTATCTTATATTGCCGAATAATTCAATACCAAGTCTAGGTCTAACCAGCCTAAGTCTAGTAGTACGAAACGCGACTTCGTCTAGTTAATTCAACGCTCTATGAAGACCTTTTTGAAAATCATATTTTTCTCCAGTATCATCCAAATACATGCTCTCAATATAGGAATAAAAGTCTGTGAAAAGAACATTGACAAGCCTTAACCGCCTTGGAGTTGTTTGTCGTGAATGTTGCAAACTCGTATACACTCAGCCATACACACTTCCTATAGAACAGAACTGCGCGCCGAGTGTGAAACTAAACCTTATCTCCATTGCTAAAGCACAATAAATAGGTCTTATCAAAGACTCGGTACAGCGTTGAAATTATCGAGATTTAAGCTTCCGAATGATACTGAAACTTCAAACGAAGAGCGCTGTTCAAAGAAAATGCTCTGAGTGTGAAACCTACTTTTATGTAGCTACAGAACACTACGAAGGTCTTCCCATAAACAAAGATTAATATTGTCGAGATTTAAGCTATCAAATGACTACTAAAACTCCAAGAAAGAAAGAGAACATGCTGTCCCCAAAGGGTTGAAAATAATTACATGTAATTACCGTTAAGCAAAAATTACCCAAAACTTTTTCATTTTTTCTCTACTTGAACCTGTCTTGTCAGCTCAAAAAGTCAGTTTCATGCAAATTATCGAAACAAACAACTCTCTATAATAGCATTGTAGATATAGGATAATGCCCTTCCTTTCAGCCTGTCCATGTTTACAAAGTCTCAATCTCGCTCAATATGTTGAAGATATTATTCTTGTTTGCTCTGGTTTGTTTCCAAAATTCCATCCTTTCCTTTCGGTTCACCTTTACAATGAAGTTTAGTGGCGGAACAAGATGCTCATATGTCTTTCTTCCGTTACTAAACAAAGGTAAATTGAATAGACAAGGAAACAATTGAGCCTGAGCAGCTGAGCGGAAAAATATCTTAGAAGAACGAGTTTAATGTCTTATAAAAAGTAAACACACCTGAATTCATTCCTTCCTCTTTGGCATAGCTATTGTCTACCGAGCACACTTCCCTTGACGGAGAGACTTGAACAGCGCTAGCGTATCTTCTTGAACTGAAATAAATCTAGATTAGTCGCTACGCGAAACATACTCTGAGAGCAATAATCATCAATACGTTCACTGATTATGTCCACCATTTAAGAGAGCATGCAAGTACAAAGGGGGAGTTCATGGAAAGCAAGCATTGGAAAGCGTGATAGCTAGCGAGTACATCATTACTGAACTATTGTGTATGAATATTTTATGTTTTATATAGAGTTTCACGACAGTTTCCGTGATCAGCACAACTTGGTTTGTGAATATTTAACGTGTCAATCAAAATCGCTCTTTAGACATAATTTTGTTAATTTATCGAATTTGTCTCAGTTTTGCGCAGTTTCGGTCAGTCGCACTTCAGTAAGCTTTGAATAATGAAAGAAGTGAAGCACGATGAGTTACTGACAGTGACGATGATTTGAAAACGGAAGCAATTCGAGCTGAAGCCGTGATCAGAAGCCAGAAATTTCTATTCTGTACTTTTCATCCTAATTCGATTTTGGATCATTTCTACTAATCTCCTAACTATCCCTCCTAGCGCTTTCAACAGTCACAACCTTTCTGCTGCTTTCTGAATGTTCTACTGGTTGTTCAGTAGCTTAAATCTCGTTTATTTCAGTAGCATACTTTATTTTTCAAATGGCTTTCTTTGTGCAGTGTAGCAGTAAAAATAAAATCATGTCTCGCACTCAAACATTCTTACTGAATAAAGCATTTTCGTAAATTCTAGTAACCAATCGGCAGCACGGATTTCGGACAATTTCAGTGGTTTACTTGGTTTTTGAAAAAGACATTTTATTGCGCTCTAGCAGCTGAAAAGTGACTGTGTTTCGCACGCTGCACGCATTCCTTGTTGGATAAAGTGTGTGTGAATGGACTGCCCTCAAGAATGAATTACGCAGGAAGGAAAAGTTGAAGATTGTGACTTTATCTTACGCCATATTTTAACATACTTTTTATCGATAGATTACTGTGTAATTGCATATATCGACAGGGCCAATAAACCAATGAAGCAAATTAAGAGTGAGAGTGAGCAAAACGAAGTATGAGCAGGTAGGAAATTAAGAGTAAAGTCAGGAGTTCCTTCTAATATGCAATAGAAGTAAAGTCTGTGTGTCAGAAGTTTATGTAGTTCTAGACTCCTCAAGTGATCCAGTAATCTAGGATTTATCGCCACTCGTCGAGAACGCCATATCGAACGTTACTGCTAGAAAGGAAAGAGAAAATGTGGAAAAGTTTTTGTTTTCGTCTAAAAAAGAACGCAAAATTTCAAATGATACTTCATTACAGTGCGCAAATAGGTTGAGGAATTTCTAGCAAAAGCTTACTACCGATAACTGAAACAAATTATCAAGAAAAAAAGAAGATCTTTATCGGATTGAATTTATTACTTCGCACGCGATTCCAAAGCGTTCGTCTATCTTTCTGGACATTTCTTGATACATTGTGTTCTGACTCATTTCATAAAAATTTATTAGTAAGAATTTTAGAGCGGTGTTATAAATTATCGTGTAGAAAAGGATAGCGAAGAAAGGCGAGCCCGAAATTAAAAAAAATGTAGTTACGAGAAGATATAGGTAAAAACGGAAGAATTTCGAGACAACTCATAACTGCAAACAAATCTAATACGTAACAATATCCGTGAACTGGAGTACACAGGAGAAAACATCTGGACAGAAGATATTCTTATATAGAAAATGTTCTCAAAGCTTTTTTAAATGAGGAGCAACTTAACATAAAATTCAGTGGAGTTGTTGACATAAAGTGATCACGACTCAGTGAAAACGTTGAAGAAGAGACTAAGAAAGGATATGCGATGAGTCATAGTACGCAGAGTAACGGTCGTTGTCAAACAGTACAGAAGTGATGGTGGCAGATACGATTGAGCGATAGTACCTAAGGACTAATGAAGACAAGGTCATATCGTTCATAATTGAGAGAGAATAATTTAACCTCTAAAAGGCTTAGCGAACCGTTGATCACTACTCATTGGCTTTACTTTCAGAATTATTGGAGAAAGTCTATCCAAGAAAAGAAGCTTGTGCCCAAAGCAATAACACGCTATCTTTCAAACAATCAATGGTCATAAGCTCAATCTTAGCACTCGTTGCTCGAGAATAGGCCAGTTTTCAAGCCACACAATCAAAAATTAAAACCTGACCTCTGAGAGCCGTCGGTGCCTTATTTTCTGCCACCGACAATTTACAGGTGTGTCATTAGCGTAGCAGCAGCATAATGCCAAATTCATCGAGAAGGTTTTACTTTTATTCGAATATTTTATATTCTTGCAATATTCTAATCTAGTACAAACAAAATGGTGGTAGTGGTGTCCAGTACTCTCAACATTGCGGTTCTAACTACTATAAACAGCCAAGCCCACCTTTTCAGCGGAGTTGAGAAATTGGTAGAAAATTGCTTGGAAGCCTTCTACAATTTATTCTTCAGATAGGAGGAACCGAATACATTCAACTTCATTTACAAGAGAAAATAAACATTCTCGAGCACAAGACAAGACAAAGCAGAAATCCGAATAGCTTGCCGGACGTGAGAAAGCGTATTGAAGAACTGTCGGAGTTGGCGCAATATACGTAAAGATGGTAGATGCGAAAATGAAGAATCGATATCCAAAAAAGATTATGTATAGAGAATGCATCGACTTAATCATAAGATCATACACGATATATTTCAGTATCTCTCACATGAACATGTCGAAGTGCAATACTCCACATCTTATCGCTTTTCCAGAAAATTAAGAGGTGGTTGGCTGCTCAGTGAAGCAATTTAACACTTTGAAAGGATGGACTGTCGGTGGAAAAGTAGATTCATTAGAAAAGACAGCCTACCGCCAATTGTCGAAATTGCCTAACACCTGTTGCAAAAGAGTAGCTTGGTAAGTTCCGGTTTCGCTGGCGAAATGTTGGGCAATGTATTGAGTTGTTTCATTAACTCTGCCTAATTTCAGCATTTCTGTAGATTCAGCTGCTGTTTTTTGCGGAAAAATCAATAAGTCATTTATATAAGCAGCTCCTGAGCAATGATGTCCATGATAATACATACACAGATTTGTTGTGTAAAGAATGAATGCTTTCCTCTCAAAAAGAATGAGGCTGGCAATCAAAGGAGTCGGTGAGGTCAACTTTGAGGTGGTTGTAGCCTTCAAAAATTCTTCTCCATTAAGTGCATCAGGGTGCGCTCGAGACGATAATCAGATCGACAATATCAGGGCCCTACGGTGGGATGTGGCACCATGGTGCAGGTCACTTTCTCCAAAATGTGGCAGGTCGACTTTGCAATTTCAACTGACTGGTCAAGGCGTGAGGTGTCCATCAAGACATCAGTTTGCGGTAGCTCGCTTCATTTAGACAGAGATCAAGGGTGCTGCAGTATCCGTACCCAGGTGTCTGTTCAAGTTACCACAACATCCACCAACATACCACCACCTTCTGGGAGTAATATATTTGTAACAGAAAACTAAATAAAATAATAAACAAAATAAATAATATACATTAACATAAATAAATATACGAAATAGCAGTATGAGAGAAAGCATGAAACAGTCCAGTCCATTAAGGCACTTCATTATAAACTCTACTAGTCAGATCGAGGATGCTTGGTGAGCATTTCAAGAAATTCAGCCACTAAAGGCTCTTGCCCAGAAGGTGTCGTTTAGACAAATCGGGTGTCCAATTCGTTCGATTCTCGACATTTTGGCGTGTACAGCAGCTTCATTCCTCAACAAGGTAAGGAACTGCCAGTAATGACAGCAATCAGTCGTGCTGTTCATTTAATTGTGTGTTATTTGTCAGTATACCAGCAACTTATAATTAAATTATACTGTGGCTCAATAATAATCAGCAGACGTATTGAAATTTGAGCGTGGTCTTGAGAAAACACTTGAAACGAAACGTATAATATTTCACAATTACCAGCCAATAGTATTCGAATGTACAACACTGCCCATTTATGCCATCTTTCACCTGATGGCGCGTGTAAAAAGTACGTCTGCGATTCCTGTATGTAAAGGGGTTCTTCTCCAAAAGGGATTGGCTCAGACGAAGGGCACCTTGCAACTGACGAGGCTCTAAGGCCGATGCACATGTACTACACTGTATGAGTGCCCATTACAGGCCATGTGTATGGTTCAAAAATCATCATCAGGCATATCATGAAATTACTGGGGAAGTATTTTTGACGGTTGGACAGAAAGAACATGTAACTTGAATGACCTATGGTCATTAGTTGACAATCGGAAATGGTGGTTATTGTAAACCGGGTGACAATGTTCGGCCAATTAAATGTCATTAGTAAACAGTTTATGAGAACACAAACACCCAGCTTATGGCTTATGAGCCGAATGGATCAAAGCGGCTTGGCGACAGATGTTCGAGAAATCATACGGTAGAGTCTGGAGGTAATACTACACGTGTTGTTCCTAAACTACGGAAAGGTTTCTGAAAGTGGAATGCTACATGCATATTACACTTGTTACATGGAATTATAATAAACACTCCTATTTAAAAGTCACTTTGTACGGATACGGATCTGTGATTCGAGAACATTAGAAGAGCTGGAAATGAGACAAGAAAATGGAGACTATGCGGATGTCGAAATAATCGATTTCAAGACAGCTTGTTCTTCTAATTTGAGTGCATAATTTTTTCCAAAAACGTTAATTAAACAACTAAGATGAAGTGTCAAAAAACTGCAGGAAGTCTACAAAATTACTATGTTTGGCCTTGACACAGACCTACAAACCGCGTTTTGAACACTCATGTTTTGGTTTGGGTGTAGCTACCGTCTCCTGAGATTCCTAAGCTGCTACAAGACATAGGCTGAAAACCAGCTATTTTGTAGTTCATCTATTGCACCTCGGAAGTCCCAAATAGACAAATCTAGTAGAGTCATAAAACTGCTATCTTCTGAGTTAACAAGGTTGTTAAGAAAAGCACTTTCGGACACGAGTTGTTTCCGTGGTTTCAATTTCTCCAGGGCTTAAAAGATCAAACTGGCACGCAATCTACTTAGTGAAGCACTTCTATAGCCCTATAAGGTAAACAAAAGCGCAGTAACAAAAATTCAATTACGCGGAAAATAGCTTCTTCTAAACATTAGCCACTCCGATTTTTAGCAGGTTTTTTAGGCTTTGATGAGGACCAGCTGCTGAGGATCCTCACAGAGTATCAAGGGATTTCCTCAAAACCTCTAGATATTACTAATCCTCTGCAAAAGCTTCCATCATATTCCGATCCTGAAAAATAAATGCCGCTTCAACTCATAAAGCGGAGATTCACTTTTGTGGGACACTTGTGTCGAATACACTAATTTCTTGGAATTCTCAACTGTATGGAGTTAGAGACGCAGGCTGTGCACTGAAAGTGGCTTATATTACAATTATAATTGATGCAGAAAGTCGCAACAACGTAAACACCGAATATATTAACCTCTTCGAAACTGCAGTACAATCAACTACCACATGAGGTCCCTGGAAATTCCCAATTTTCGTTAAGCAAGCCAAGCATGTCACCCTAAGACGTCAGCCATTTAAAGTGCGATGTCCTGATGTGTTTCCCGTGACCATATTCTTTGGCGCACCCACTATACATTGAACTGCTCTTAACAGATTCATAGAATCTCCCGTTACCGACAGAACTCTCAAATAATCCAACAGTGTATCATTAGATGAGTAGTATTTGGTGTAAATGATTGTTTTGTGATAGCGAGTTGCATAGAGCGGAACCGCAGAGGGTGAAGGTTTGGTTGCACAATAAAGTCAAACATGCTATGAAATTTATTTCTCTCCACCTGAGATAATCGATAAATCTATTCCATTGATCTAATTAGATTCATAGAAGAAATTGTTGAAATCTTGAATATTTCTGAGCCATGTATGTGGTCTGTGATGGGCGCCTATACAGTGCAGTACACGTGCTTCGGTCTTGCAGTCTCGTTAATTGTACACTGCCTTTCGTCTGAGCCAGTCCCTCCTGGGGAGAACTATTTTAGATAAGGAATCGCACACGTAATATTTACACGTGCCATCAAGTGAAATAAATCACTAAATAGGCAGTGTTTTACACTCGATTGACCTCGGCTGATAATCGTGAGATATCATATCATTCGTTTCGAGTGTTTTCTTTAGGACTTCAGAGTAAGAGAGTTCTACCAAAAAGAATTGGCTCAGACGAAAGGCGCTTTGCAACTGAAGAGGATGCAAAGTCGAAACACGTGCATTCACTATATAGGGAGGGGCTCCTAACCAGGGCTGCATGCATGGCACAATAATAATTACAGGCATATTGAAATTTGAGTGTTGTTTTAAACAATCACTCTAAACAAATGGTATGTTCGAATCTTTTAGTTTGATAACACCAGTTCAAGCAGTTTTGCAAGATAGAGTAAGATATGACTTATGCACTCGTATCGTTACGAAAGCATAAATCATTCGAAATTGAGTATCTTTCAGAGATCGTAGCACTAAAAATGATTAACAAATAACTCTTTTCATAACTGATTACTCAAGAGTTTTTGGGAATAAATAGGGCGTTAAATTCATGCTTCTTTCCTGAAGTCGCTTCAGCATCACGCCGTTGTTGAAAACAGAGTCATTGACTGAGTAGAGAAGAAATTTTCAGTTTTCTTTCCTTTTAAATGAGCTGCATTGAAGACGTTGGGACTTTGCGAGAGTGGTATAACCATTAATCATCATTTTTACTCATAAAACTTCTTTATAACTACACAAAATCTGCCGTTGCCCTTTCTTTGTTAGATTTAGTACCTGACATACTATTTCTTCTTTTAAGCAGAATCAGAAATTTTTTCAACTGTAGAATTTTAGCCCTTTCCCACGGTAGCGCAGCCCGCTGCAAGTTCTTGTTTTATCGTGTAGCGAGGTTTTCTTATATGGTTCATTCTCGACAACTGATCAAGGTATTGGTATGACCTATTGTCTTATCAATAGGTTACTTTTTCAAATTTGACTTATATTTTAACCTCGAAGGGATAACTAGTCACTCATTTTATTGACGACCCTATACGGGGTTGTAATAGAAATCCTTCAATGTTGGTGACGTCTCGGTCACTTTGACTTCAGAGTCGTGATGACTGCAGTCGAGTGCCAACAAGAGTTATTCCTTCCAGTCTGTAACTCTCTAATAAGTTTTTCATAAATATCCTGTCGCCAATTAATCATGTATGATCTCAGCTATCACATTGTGAATTGCCCTCTTGAAAGCACATAGCGTAGGGATTGGTGGTTTCTGATTTGTTGATGACCGATCGGAATCATTCGCGAAAACTGAATGCCATCGAATCATCCATTATCCACCTCCATCATTACTAAGCATTTCATGCGTGATTCGCTTGTGGTTTATTTCGGTGGTTCTCATCCGAGTACAGCGGAATGAGCGGTACGGTTATCAATTTGCTAACGGATCTCGACAATCTGAACAATGTTTGTGGATGTTTACTTTTTTGATAGAATTTTGAACTTAGTTTATAATCACTAGTATAACCGTACAGAGACTTTAAAAATCTACTTGCCAAGCAGAAGTGACTGGTCTAGCGAAATAGTGGACAAATGAATGCTCTGAAAAAAAGGGCGAGCAGAACTTCTCGCATCTCATTTAACATAGAGAAGAGTAGTAAATATTAAATGATATCCTAACCTTAGTGGAACGTTCCACCTTTGCTTAATTTTTTATAGCATACTTTACACTTTCTCAAATCGCAATATTCTTGTGTTTTAGCAATAGCATTTCCAAATATCCGTGTTAAGAACTTGACATTAAGAGTGGGCTGAGTTATGTTCTTGGGCTTGAAACTGCAGTGTGCAATAAGGAGTTTGTACTCTCACAGCAAAGCTTATCAAATAAGCATTCGACATCTCCAACTTAACGTCAACTAGAAGCGGACCAGTTTGAGCAGTTACTGTAATTTTGACAAAATATTCATTTTGACCAAACAGTGACTGTCTACGGAACCGTTATTATGGATGTGTCAGGATTCCTGTGAAAGGAAATTTCACCCCATAGGCAAAATACCTGTGAAGTAGAATTGTGGCGCAGTCCAAACAATGAGCGATTTATGTGCTTTAGTTTTCAAACAGGAAGCGCTCTGTCATTCGTTTACCTTTATTCGCTAGATAATTTTTGATTTAACTACGAGGTACGCTATGGCATTTAACCACAAGTGTGCTGAGATACAAGCAAAGGGATCATTTCTCTTCTGTCAAAGTAACAATGAGTAGAGTTATCACCCACATCCACTTGTGGTTACTATATTCTAAATCTACCGCGATGTCTAGCGTTTTTTTCTCTACTATCGTAAATCGTCTTTCCAAGGGTTTTTGCCACACTAACAAAGTGCTGTGAAATCGCCTAACTAAGGAGAAAAAAGTACTCATATTGGTAGAAGAGCCTTCATGCACCTTGTTCTACCAGCAGTGTCACTCTTCTATGCTGTGAGCCATAAAATGTTAGAAATTGTTATGAGAACTCAATGAGTTAGAACCTGTCACGAAATTTCGAACTAGCCAAAGAACGCGGCTTCTAATAGACTCATCATTCCGAGAACATCGACTAAAGATTGATGGTCATCTGATCATAGAAAAAAGCATCTAATTTATGGCCGATCCGTTTAATCAAACCTTAGAATGACTTGAGAAAGTGCATTAATTGAAGACTGAGGACAGTAGAGACCATCTGTAGAACAGTCAGTGAGACTATGTCTCTACTAAAGAGCGGAGTTTCCCGTCTTCACCAACGAAAAACTGAACATCTTCCTTGCTTTCGAGAAAATCGGCTGACTAAGTAATGTGGTCACAATGAGCAAAAGATGAATAGAAACAATTCATCCAGCACTGGCAAGAAATTGTATGAAATTTTTTGAAGAAAATTCAAGTTATACTCTGACTGAATCGAAAATCAGAAATAAAATTTTGTTGCAGATATCCGAAAGGCTTGTCAAAACTCTAGCTGAAATCAACTTACAAGAAATTTCCGAGGTTGTTTTTGCCGTCGGTAGCTCTAAACAAGGCTGGTACCTACGCATAGATTTGCTACCGTATCCGAGTACTCACGTTGTCGAAAGTAAGAAGGAAGTCGGTGTTTCCGTAAGTCATCCTATAGTATGCGTTTCAATATTCACCCCTTTTAAAAATCCGCAAACACCTAATGAACCATGGAAACAGTATAGGTTCTGAAGTACAGATGTAATGGCATTTCAAAACCATTTTTAAACCTTTTAAAGTCTCTTCAAGCCCCTTTCCTTTCTATAAACCAAAAAACAGAGCAGTAGAACAATGAAACCTCAAGAAAATAGTTTTTCCTGTCTTTACTGCTTATTGAAGAAAGCTGATTTCAGTGAGCAACTGTAACTGGTCGATACATGAAGTGTTGTTTAAGAGTATATTTATGCATTTTTGCTATGCTAAGTAATAGGTTGTGAAAAAAGTTCTGAGAAAATGCTCGCAACTTTTTTAGGTGCCCGCTTTTTTGTGTTTTTAAGCTCATTTGAAAGCCCGTCTTCTTTCGCGTTGATCGGTATATAATTTATCTACTCATTTCAAGATGGAGTTAATGAGCGAGCAAATTATCCTTTCATTATTATTTGAGCCAACTTGTCATGTGGTCTGATAAGGGCTCTTGTAGAGCCCGATACACGTGTTTCGTCCTTACAGACTCGTCAGCCGGGCAGAGCCTGTCGTCTTTCGATCTTTTCATAGTCAGTTCTCTCGGGAGTCTCACACTCCTTATAGAGAGTCATCGAAGACGAACGCTTTACACTCCACGTCAAGTGCAACCTTCACCCATCACAGAGTGTTGCGCACTCGATTGCTCTTTGGCTGGTACTTTTGTCATGATTATACCTTTATTTCGAGTGCTGCGTTTGGACCCCGCTCAAATTTCAATAGATCCTTTCATTATTATTTGAGCCAACTTGTCATGTGGTCTGGTAAGGGCTCTTGTACAGCCCGATACACGTGCAACACTCTGTGTTAGGTGAAGGTTTCACTTGACATGGAGTGTAAAGCGTTTGTCTTCGATGACTCTTTATAAGGAGTGTGAGGCTCCCTAGAGAACTGACTATGAAAAGATCGAAAGACGACGGGTTCTGCCCGGCTGACGAGTCTGTAAGGACGAGACACGTGTATCGGGCTGTACTAGAGCCCATACCAGACCACATGACAAAGTTGGCTCAATTAATAATGAAAGGATCTATTGAAATTCGAGCGTGGTCTAAACGAAGCACTCGAAATAAAGGTATAATTGTGATAAAAGTACAGGCAAATTATGTTGTCGATGATGCACAAATGTATGTTGGGTTCAAATGCAACAGTAGCAAGTGAGCGCATCAATCTAATTTGCTCGCTTGTTAACTCCATCTTGTAATAAGTAGATAAATTATATACCAATGAACGCGGGAGAAGGCGAGCTTTCAAATGAGCCCAAAAACACAAAAAATGGCCAATGTTCAAAAAAGTTACAAACATTTTCTCAGAACTTATTCCCCAACCTATTATTTATTTCGCAGATTTTCATTTTCATTCACTCCTTACTATTTTCAATTCCATTTTTTCGTCAGAGATAACTAGAAATTAACAATCAATATAGTAAGAGGAAGAAGTGGTCCTTAGATGACGAGGAAGATTTTCAAGTAATTCTAGCTCATCAGCTCTTTAACTTCTGCTCCACTATTCCTCAATCTCTTACCAAATTTTTTCAGTGTTGTGGTGACTTCTCCACCGATAATGCAGCTCTAATCACATTAGAAGTCGATTATACAGTTGATGGGAACAAATGCAACGTGTCGATACAAACTGGACGATCATATGCAAAGTAGCGCTATATGCTTTATCTCAGGCGATCTTGTCCACAAAAATTGGTTCGAATATTATTGTAAATCAAAGCACAACAGTTTGTAACCTATATGGTAACATTCCAAAAAAGGAATATCCTTGAGCAGATTTCACTTCGAAGCACACTCTAATGGCAGTCTTGTGGCAGAAATACTCTAAATGGTCATCTTCTGCTATTGGTCGATAGCTGTATGATTAGATCCGATTTGATTGTTCGGTGTAGAGAAAGAAAACACAAGCATCAGACCAAATGACATTGTTCTCCCAATTATGGTTAGTTTACTAATGCGAGGAACCAAGGGCCGTTAGTAAATGCATCGAACCTAATCATAGTCATGTCATTTCTTCGTAAATCGATTGAGATTGATCGGAATAACTAAATCACGTTCCTGTAAGGCAATATTTCCATATCAGACCATAAAGCTGATAACAAATATAGTAAACGTTGTCAAGTAGCTTGGTATATGATGTGAAATTAAAAGATAAGAACATTGTCGCGCACTCACATTTTCGTATTGATTATCTGGACGAGAAACTAGGTTGATGTGACACCTAATCTAACTTGTTATAAGGTAAGTTTGGGATCCCGAATAGAAATGATGTCTTCAGCTTAGAAGGCATCCTGATGATCTAAACCCCCGTCCTAGTGCACTGAAATGCACGCACTAGAAATTTTCTTTTTATAGCGTGTTGAAAACTAGAAAAGAGTGATGTGCAAAACTTCTGCGTCAGACCGCACTTGAACCCGCATCTCACTCTATCCGGAACGCGTGCTCTAACCCGTTGCAGTGCTGACACCCACTTTGCGTTTCACTCTTTCTACGCTGCAACGTATCTATCTGTCAGCCGCCAACCGTCAAAGGCCTGGCCCGGGTAATCGGTAACGACATTGAACCCAGTCATGCAGACAGATATCGAGTACTATGATTTGAAAGTTATACCACCGCTAGAAGCGGTTAAATTAATGTCATTTAATTTGTTGAGGTTACAAATTCTGTCGAATACTTTTTATAGATATGAAATCTCACACTCGTGCGCGTCATATCAACTTCAAGAAGTCACATAGGTCCAATGATTATAGGCTTTATTCCCTCGAAAATTCAATTAAATTCTATCTAAGCTCGGCCATTCAGAAGGAACTGATGTGCTTGGGGATCACATCTCTTCACTTTTGTAATTATGAAGATACAACTTCGCTTAAGAAGACACGATCTTTTCGCCAACCATTGTTATTATTGTGTTACTGCATTACTGAGGATTTCAGAGGAACATCACCAGCGAATCCCGAAAATTTTATTGTGTCTTAAATACAACATCATTTCACTGAAAATGCACAATATTCCATTTCTATAGATTTCAATTAATTAACATCTAGACCAAATACGTAAGAAGTTATTGACCTTAAAAATCTGGAGCCAAGTGTCCAAGATAATATTGATTGGATCATAACACTGATACTGATTGCATGAAGTTACTTATGATAACATTAAGCGACATAGGTACCGTTATTACGATAAAAAAAATAACAAAAAATAAGAACACACGATGTACATAGAAAAAAATATGTGAAGAACATTTAACAAGAAGATAAGTCACTTGGGGTACCAGTGGGTAGAGATAAAAGTCGATATATAGTGATTAGATCGGACCACATTGCAGGCGATCATCATTATCATCATCATCATCACATTTATAAAGGGCAACTGAAAATAAATGGATGCAAGGAATGATATTAGTGGTATATAAGGATGACAAGCATGCATATAGAAGCAAGTACGCTCTAGCCACACTAAAGATAACATGATAGAACGATATGTGATTATTCATTGCGATAAATGATCTATGAGTAATGCACAAGACTAAGGCGGATAAACATCACTCGGTAAGCAGCCATTCCTATCATTAACGACCAACGATTCTGTCAATTCCAAACAACTATGAGAAAACCACGTAAACAAAGTACAACAGGACTAAATCGATCGATGATGGAACGTTTAAGACAATTAAGTTGAGATAATATACAATTGACTGATCGGTTAATTTGAAAACGAGATAAACAGGCCGTTCACAACGCTCGAAGATCGGCTTCTGACGTCTGTAATGGTGTCGGAGTGCTGACGACGAATATCGCATTCGGCTGCGTGCACGGTGTCAGACCCGTGCTGTCGTTCAAGAAATCATTGTTCACTGAAATAACTACATATTTGAAGTTAATATGTCACTAAAAAGTTCGAAAACAAGGCTGTAGGCTTCGACAAGACAATGTTAGCAGAAGACAGGGGTGGAAATTACTACGCAGAATGAAAGCAAAACTGGAAAAGAAATTTTCATCTACAAACTATATAGCATATAGAGAGCACTTATAAGTGGGATAAAGTCCAACGGGTGATTTATATCTTGAAGGACCAATACTTATTGATGAAACCGAGAACTTTCATAGATTCGATTTTCAAAAAGTTTTTGTATTTATGAGGAAGATCTCACCTAGTACCGTATAAGTGCTATACTAGATCTCATAGAACGGCTTAAAAAATGTTATCAGAAGGTTTCTCTTGTTTTTACTACTTTTTTCGCACATTATGATGGTTCAAAGATAATCTATGAGGAGTAGCAATCAAGAATTCAATCTCAGAGAGAGTTGAGCCTGGTTCTACCTTACCCGACGGCACGCATTACCATTTTATACCACCGGGAAAACCGCTTTGCCACCACTCTTTTACAGATATATCTTTCTTACTGGCCTCGGTAGTGTAGAACGCGTCCCCGATGTGGCCTCGACAAGGTCGGATTTTTGCTTACCACTCAATTCACTTAGGTGTGTACAACAGGAAAGATTTTAACTGTCAAATAAAGGAGTCTGTGCGACTCACATCCCGGGAATCCCGCGTTATAACTGCCAGCTGTGGTGTACGGAGTGGTACCGGTTGTGTAGGTCATATTCGAAGGTGTTGACAGCGATGGATGTGTGCTGCCCAATCCAATGATGTCGAAATTGATGTGATTAGGACGAGATATCGTGTCGCCGTTTAAATCTGCCAATGAAACATCCTTCTCGATTTTCGGACACTGAAAATAGTACGAAATTTTGTACTTCGAAGAGACTCTAAAGAATATCAGTAAAGTAACAAATATGCATTCAGAAGATCATGGCAATGCGGATTTACGCTGCAGGACGACTTCCGGTACATACTGGATGTTAAACAGTGCAAATTCACAAAAAGCCATTAATAGTTGATCGGTAACAGATAAAATTAGATTGCAATCAGGCCAACCTTGATATCAGGTTCGAGGAAATTGGAATCGGAATGTGCTGGCAGTTGTGGAGCAGGGAGAACTCGTTTTCGATTCGCTTCAACGATATTCGGCCGATAATCACTGATGGAATGAGGGCTCGTGTCTGTACAAAAAACTCATAAAAATTATTCAATTCCATCTATTAAAACAGCATATTACAACATTTCAAATGTCGCTTCATGTCCGTTATCCCACCCTATTCCGACCTGTTTGAGGAAACGCATCTTCTACTTATTTTAGAGTTTTAGAAGTCAATTGATATCCTAAATCCCGAAAATTTCAATGGTGTACTCGGTTTTTGAAAAGGACTTCTCAGTGTGCTGGAGCATATAAGACAAAATTAAGTTTCACATTCGAGCATTTTGCGCTGGAAAAAGCTTATCGTCCAGACTTTTAGTAATCATTCGATACCTTGAATCTCAGCGATTTCTCAATGGTATATTTGATTTTTGAAAAGAAGTTCTCAGTATGCCGCAGCGGAGCAACTGTCCCCATCCAAGTTTTCCCACAATCTTGAATGTTATAGTTGTTCAAATCTTATAATTTAGTAAACGAGAAGAGGATCATAAACTCTCTCCAGATCCAGCTATATAATTTGAAGTTATTGTAGATTATGACATGCTCATCTTTTGAGAGGCCTACCTACATACTTTACTTAGGAGTCATTTCTAAGTGGACACCTTATGTAGGACTTGACAAGCAGGCCACATTTATATTTTAAGAATAAGCTTTAGCAGAAGCATTTAACACTTAGCGAGTAAGTGCATGGCACCGATATACATTATTAACAAAGTTTAAGATTAATTTAATAAACTGCGAAGAGAGTGGTTTCCGCAAAAAATGCTCTGCTTCATACAGGAGAACTCCTGTCAGGCCTTTTATAGTGATATGAGTCACACACCACATTGAATAGCTCAAAAACAACGTCACAATTATCCTCATCTTGTCTACCTACGGAAAAGATGGAACACAGGAGATGTTGGGAATCACTTCAGAAGAACTTACTAATTCCGTTATTCATAATTGGCGGCATTGTCGTTCTAATGGATGGTATGTTTAGCAGCGCTTCTCGTTCTTCCACACTCATTTTACAGTCGTGAGAACGTAAAAAGCCTTCCATTTGCGCCATCTAAACATTAGAGCCTTCAAAGATTGTCAAACAAAATTACACAAATTACACTGTAACATTGCTTTGATGGGAAAATTCTGTGGAATACTTTGCACATCAGCTACACATTTCTCTATGATTTTTGCGCAGAATTCACTGACGCTTGACAAAATTGTAAGATCTGTAAATTTTTGATTTGAATGACACATCAAGACATAGCGACACATGATACATCGATTTGTAAGTCTTTCGTCTTTCCAACTTCACAAATGTAACTCGAGCAACATTAATTTTCACTCTCCTGACACTTAGTGAAAAAAAATTTTCTATTCTCTCCAGTCAAGGACAAATTCTTCGGCGAAGATCGAATTTGAAATGCAGAGTACATGAAACTCTACTGATAATCGTTAAGGTTTAACGCATATTTGGGTTATACAACGACTCTGCTAGCCTGCTGCACCAATTCAGCGTTTTTATCCTCCTTGAAAAGTCTGCCACCGATCTGTCGACCCGACGTTTTGGAGTATCTGATTGTCTTATGCGCGGAATCAAATCAAAGATCTATCTTCACCCCAATCTAATTTTTAAAATGTTCAAAGCCTTACTCGAGGTTGGTACGCCAGGGTCATACACCGGTGTTTCGGAGGTCTCGCCCTCCTCGTCATTGACCCACGCCCCACATTAGGCCCTGCATAGTAGCAAGAATGGAGCCGTATGTGTGGTGACGGCACAGTGTACAGTGACACTGTGCCATCATCACTTCAGTCGATGGATCTCGGCTGGTAGAACAAAACTGATCCATGGCATCGACTGTTTTCAAAACCTCGCAACAAAAATCAATGTAATTTTTAAGAATGTTTAAAGCCTTACCCGAGGTTGGTTCGCCAGGGTCGTACACCCTTCGTCCTTGCTACAATGCAGGGCTTAATGTGGGGCGTGAGTCACTGACGAGGACGACGAAACCTCCGAAACATCGGTGTATGACCCTGGCGTACCAACCGCGGGTAAGGCTTTGAACATTCTAAAAAATTAGACTGAATGTTTATTGCGAGGTTTTAAAATCAGCCGATGCCATGGATCAATTTTTTCTTCATCTCGTTGCATTTTTATTTAATGCTCTTATGAGTCTCCTCTTAGTGAAGATGAGAATTTATAATTTAGTTCTAGAAAGATATGTGAGATTTCTAGTTGCTAATAGAATGTTTGAACAGATTATTGCAGTGTTCAACTCTTAGTATTGACCTCGCTATTTTCACGGCATCTATTATTCAAAAAAAAAATAGGAATAAGAATTAGAGGTAGAGATAAAATTGGGAACTATAACTGAAAGTAGAGATTAGAACAACAGAACAAAGCAAGTGAAGACAGACACACAGGACAAAAATCTTTAGCTTTCAGATACACTCGGCAATAGAATAAAAGTGTACTCATTTCATCGCAATAAGACTCGAAGTCTCTGAAGGTCTTTGAAGTAGTTGTTAGTCTATGAGATGTTCAGTAAGCGCACCACCTGAAACGGATTTTCGCACCTCGGATCCTCAGATTGCTCTACTCTCTTGATTTGTTCGGCACAAAATGACTGAATCTGTAGATGGATGACTCATCACCAATCCTTCTAAAAGGGCACTTTGAGGCTTTCCCAATTGTCGTGTTGCTCCAAAATTTCTCAACGATGTTCGAAACGCTGTCGTTTGTCGAAGAGAATCCACTTTTTGTAGTATGTCAGAACGAGAGGAGGAGACAGATCGTTTTTGTTGCGCGAATGCAACATGAGACAAGCTTATATCGAAGAACGCCGTTAGACATCGAATGCTGTCGTAGGGTCACCTCTTCATGACCAGTGAGTGTTAAGTCTCATCTAAAAAGATGTACTGTAGAAAGTAGGAAATCACTTCGAGGGCTGTTATCAATCCAGGGTAGAGTACGAGACTACAGGTATGTAATCTGGATGTGTAGATACAAACGTTGTAACAAATCACACTAGTTATCCAGTCTCTAAATTCAAATCGTACTGCACAGAGCCTGTTTTCACTCTCTGCAGTATATCTTTTTGTGTTAGCATTTAAATAGGAACGAAGTGTCCCGGAACTGTCCCTGTATGCCCTTATAATTGACTTCTACGACATTTTTCGAAAAAAATACTAGTTATCTCGCCTCTGGATACCTATCAAACTATGCAGAGTTCGATCTCAATGCAGATATCTGATGGGATGAAGTGTCCTAAAACTGCCCCTGCCTGTCGCTATATTTTGCCTTCCCCGATCGTTTCACATCTTGAAGGTTCTCATTACGAAATTTCACCATGCAAAACGAAATGTTTTCGTTGTCGATGTTTTCATGCTTAGATGCAACATTGTAGAAGGAATACGTGACTTTATTCCTATGCATGATTCCACGATTATGATAACAAAGGAAGCAGATTCTAGATTTTTCTTAAAATTATCCATGCAATATCACCAACGAAGTGTTTTGATTATTATCAGTTACTTCGCATGGAGGGACAACACAAATGAAGCCATTAGAATAACAACCCACAACTCTTATGAGGAAAAAAACGCAGTCAAAATTCCCAACCTGTGCTTTCAGAGCACGAATTTCCATTTCCTTCTTTTCATTCTCAGCTTTACACTTGTCGACTTGCTGAAAAACATTCTCTTAAATGTAGTCCGGTAGATAAAACTTGTTAAAATACAAAGTTACTGTGTTATGACTGATACTTCAAACATACTCACTGAACAAACCTACTATATTGACGACTAATCATAGGAGTTACTTAGTTACGATTATTAATATATGGAACTAATTTTCTAAAACAGTGATGTCCCATCTAAATATGTAGCTCATAACACATATAACACTAAGACCTAACTTTCGAGATTATAATTTTACGGAATTTCAAAAGACATTGAAATATTGTGTGGGACACTGACATCTTGAAGGTTAGTCATCAAATCAAGACGACGTTGTCGGCATCGAGCGGCTGCCTCCTTGTTTCGTTGACGTCTCTTTATCTTCTTATCCAATTCTTCTTGATCTTCGATTTCCTGAAGCCAGTATACAAGAAAAAATGAACAATCAAGTTTCAAACCCATGCTTCCAAATATTTTGTGGACCTGTCATCTTACGAGTTCATATTATGAACTTCAACATAACATCACTAATTTCAGTAGCTCAATCCAATCTGCTACTACTCAACAGGTATAGCCCGGTTTCCTCAGTAGTTCTAATTAGATTACAAAGCGGTGCATTCATACACCTTCTTGATTAAGATTTTTCACTTCCAAACTTTCATTAAATAAGATCAGAAATTAGATATTTGAGAACTCGAGCACTAAACACGTCCAATTTATTTCTGAGGGCCATTCTTATTCTCCTGAAGCTGTTCACAATAAGCAAAAAAGAGTGATAGTGTCAGAGTGGCAGAAGACATATTGCACAGTGTTGAAAGACTATCAGCTCATGAATTACGATTTCTTTGATGAATGATCATAAAGAGTACTGCTAGATTTAATAAAAGCACTCCACTTATAGCATAGCACTAGAATGAATGATAAACTAAATCAATCTGTGTAATTTCTACTCTATGAAAATTGCTTTTTAAAAATTCTATCGTTTTTTTCAACCACTAAAATAATGACCTATCATTATCATTTGCATTTTTGAGTTTTTTCTCTAAGGAAGAGGAGGCCGGAAGGGGGCTAGGTCGTCAATGCTACACGTGATCAGGAGGCATGGTGCTGGTTCGACCCCCTATCCAATCAGCATGAAGATCTTCACAATTTCAGGAGGATTTAACTCTACGAGTATTCTATGACATTCATAAAGAAAAAGCCTTTAGGCAGTAATCCAGACAACACGCGATATTTCAAAGACCATTAATACGACGAATGCGTGGAAACGAACAAACGCAAGAAGTAACAGTGGAACCACACAGCAAAATATACTAGCAGGCCGTGTTAGGAAGGGAATTTTCTTTATATTCACTCATATCGTTCAGTGCTTATTACTCAGAAATGAATTGCTACCGAGTTATGATTAGTACAAAAAGGACCACAATCGGAAACTTCATTATACCCACTTCCTTTATAGATTTACTACAAGAAAAGTGAGCTGCCAAAGTTTTAAATGGAAAAAATAGTACCAAATCAGGTTACCGTGCCCTGTATTATGATAAATTCTCCCTTTAGATCAAGTCTACTAAATAACAGTTCAAACAGAATCGCTTGATGCGATTTGAACTCACCCACTTCGCTGAGGAAATTCACGACTAGCGTACAACAATTACTCTCACCACTGACAACTATATGATCGGCTTTGAAGACATTAAAAGGTGGCAGTTTCCTTTATTTGAGATCAAAAATGACCAAGACTATCATGGTACGATGAGTCATTAGCGAAAGACCAGTTCAAAGGTGGTATTCATCAGACCATCACGCCTACTCAATTCAGTTCTCCGCGACATACGATAGCAACACCAAAAACGAGTTAAAGGTTCAAAGACCTCACAATATAACACGACTGCCGAGAAGATAACGCTATCTTAAAGATAGCTACTGGATGACTGGTGTCCAAATCTTGTGCAATCTATTAGTCAGTCGAGTTGCTAAGAAAAAACCGCTGATATGACTCTTATAAATAAGAGTTTTCACTACATACGTTCTGCGTGTACGTTTTCAGATAAGAACAAAGAACAACGACAAAATCAATTTGATATCTTATCTTACCATTACCAATTCTCACACACGTTCGCAATCTCAGTGATTTTTCTCTCACAAAAATTTTGTTGTCGAAGGAGAAGATCAACGACGGTAACTCATTTCCCCAAGTATTTGGAAACCCGTGGTAGAAAACTTTGTTGTTCTTTTAGCATACAAAACCCGATCGAATATCTACATTGTCATATAAGATAAAATTCAAAAACTCGAGTGAGCTAAGTTTTTGGCAAGCCTGATACACTCCAAAATCAATAGGGAAGTGAGAGCTTTGTGTTTTTTATGAGTCGATAATATCGTGTAGTGGAGGTGCTTATAACTCTACCCTTTGACCTGCTGAACATGCTGCATTATGTAGAAGTATGTTATGTGAGCTTAAAGAAAAATAGACCCATGGACAAAGGGTACCAAACCTAAAAAAACCTAAACCTAACGGCTGCTAAACCTACATTATTCTTCAAACGACTTAGTGCTAGAAATGATTCTCAAACCTTTTGTTTCGAGTGTTCTTTAGACCTCGCTAGAAATGATCTCAATCCGCATTATAACTTTTACACTCACAGATCACATATCGTCCCCTCAGACTGCCACAGAACCATTTATTTTGGTCGACAGATTAGGAAATGATAGTGAAACGAAGTGTGCATGGTCGAGTCGATGACTCATGTGAACGGCTATTTGCTTACGGACATTGGTGGTGTTACTCATAGCTCTTGGCAAATACGACGCATGAAGTGTGCTCTGAGTATCTGAATTCGGGTTACTAACAAGACTCCCAAAAACAATGAGGCCATCTTTGTACGATGGAGACATTTTGCACCTTACCACAGCGTGAGTCCAAAGTCTTATCACAGCCGAACGAAGCAAAAGTTGCTCTATAGAGAAATTCGCAAATGCTTTTGCCGAGAAGATGTCATCTAAACTCATGAATAATCGCATTCGAGTGGTTACTGGCAAAGCAACCGTTCGTCTCTGGTCTCTGTCGAACTAGGCAGAGAGCTCCGCTAACTAGGGAACCTAAGCAAGTTAGCATTATTAGAACTGTAATACACCTTTGAAGTGAATCTCGCCTTTGCGCATTCGCTTAAATAATCATTGGAATTGCTGTTTTCAAGGACAGGATGTATTCCCACAATAACTAGCGAGTCTGCATAGTGAAAACTTGAAAACTGCGTAAATCTGTGTGCAGATTTCAGAGGAAAACAGGCTCAACAAAAATTCAATATGTAGCCGAAGAAAGAGCACGACATGTCCTCGAGCCGCAGCTGACCAAACCTAAAGCCAATCGCGCTTATGACCTCCATTTTGGATGATTTGTTAATACGTATAACATATACATATATACATAAATATAAATATATATATATATATATATATATATACGAATAAGGAGAGATAACGCAGTGATTGATGATGCCGTGCATCACGAAATAAGGTGCTAAGCAAGCCTCTGATTTGATCTTCTCTCACAACACTCTCTTGCCAACAATCAACAGAACGCCTAAGAACGATCTAGTTCGGTAACTTCTGAGGAAACGAGAATCGACTCGGCCAGCATTCTATTAAAGAATACGAAAGCCTCAAGCAGCAGCCGAAACAACTCGTGAAGTATTGAAGGAGCCTTGTAGAGGAGTAATGCGAGAAAACGATCAAATGCAAGAAGTGTTGATATCCAACCAGTATATTGTGATGACGGATTGTGTAACATGAAAAGATAACATTTATATAGTGCCTTGTTTGTACAACAAAAATGACGACAGGGAGGAAATAGTGCCATAGAATCGATAAAATTTTCCAATATATGCAGTGCATCAGTCCAGAATCGAAGAGGAGAGAAAGCTCACTATTTCCTTAAGGCAGAATTCAGTCACTTATTCTACAACTAACACTACAGAAGTTTAGTGAGAATAGCTACGAAACTCTGTCTCGTGAACCATACATCGGAGCTTCCACTAGTTATCCACCATATTTTACAAGTATATCGACAAACGCTTCTCGATCTCGTGCTCATGGCTCACAAAGCCATCCATCCATCCGAGATCAGTAAATTGGTACCACACAGGTCTCAGACTTGTCTGGGAGGATAAGCAGCACTGATCCGGTACAGCGGGAGGCCACGAGTCATTGTAAAGGCCGTTATGCATTCAATCACCTCAAACGAAGTTGAAAATTGAAGACGAATGCATATCGCATCCCTCAAGGATTGATCAACGCCGCGAGCTTTATCATTTGTCTTCATTCTTTTATCGGCAAACAGTTGGTCATAAAGTCTTCAACACACAGAGTGTTGTTTTAACGCTCTGTTAATTGAGCGTAGGAAATGATAACCTTACTCAGTTTTAAGAAAAGAGATATTTTTGTTAAAGAGAAAAAGTTAGAATACACTCGCGAAAAAAGCGACGAACCGGTCCCATTTCAAATTCTTTGGGTCGTCGTCCACCGGTCTTCCTCGCTCCTCCCATGTACTGCGGATTCAACTCGTAGTGCAGAGGCCCTCGCTGATATCCAAATCCTGGCGCAGCGAGCGGGTTTAGACGATTGCCTACAGAATAAAATAGTCATTTACTACTCTGTTCCCATCCACAACTATCCGTGCAACCCGAATTATCAATTTGAACCATCAAACATAATCAGATGCACGATATAAACCAGTTATGGATACAAACGGTGTATTTAGTGAATTTACAAACATCTGATTTTGTCAACTTCTAGGAATCTATTATATAGTGGAACGGAATAAAAGACGAAAAGGCCACACTGTCTTTGGTAATAAAGGAAATCTTTAAAAGTGTTTCGAAAACGTTAAGAAGTTTATTCGCGAAAATTATAGCTCCCGAGTTCATCAAGAGAACCTTGCACTACAGTGCCTTACTTAGAATATACAATTTTTTTTTCCTCTTTCTTCTGTTTTTATTACACGTATGTGTAGGAATGTCGCGATTTGTCAAAGGAGACGTGAAGGATTTTCAATAACTTGCTCTAGAAAAGTATTATTACCTTCTCCTTGGAGTATATTCGCTCAATGAGGCGCCGAAGTATGTCCTGCCAGTATTGTACATTCAACCATTTCAAAAAGGGCCCTTTTTCGTCACAGAAAGCTTTTCTACTCAAATGATAGTGATCATTCGCTAGCTTGAATCTCGCAGATCTCAATACTTTACTTAGTTTTCGCAAAAGCCTTATCAGTGCGCTATAGCAGCGAAAATAAATTAATCTCACACCGGGTTCGGTTTGTTCGCTCGGCTAGGGTATGCGGATGGCATTCCACCAAACGTTTATTGGCCATTTGCTAGTAAAGATTTCGATAGTTTTAAAGCTGAATAGGTTTTTTGAAAAAGTAATCATAAGGTGCTGTTACAGCAAAAATAAGATTGCTTCTCACCCTCATAGTTTTCCTTGCAAATAGAAGATATATGCATTAAATGCTATGAGCGTTTGAAGAAAATAATGTTTCAAAAAATTATCAAGTAAAGTTAAGATGTACACCTCATCGTTCGTTTTCAAACCACGATTTATTCAAAACACTCTGTGAGAATGTTTAGAGCTTTTTCGAGATTGGTACTTTAGAGCCAAACGCACGTTTTGATGGCGTCACCTGCTTCATCAGTGGCCCACGCCCCATACCGAACCCTATTTTATAGCAGGTATGGAGAGACGTTACTTATGATGAAGGCACGTGCAATTCCGTTTACCATAAATAAAAGTCCAAAAAAATTCGCACAATCTAAAATTTTCCCAAACAGAGTGAAAATTTATAGGTAAAAAAAAAAACGAAAATCGCACTCTCTCAAATCACTCTGCGCACAGTTATTTCAATTGACATCCGAAAGCGGGCGATATTCATTTTGCTTTGAATTTTTCCGCCGTTTCAATAAAGAATTCAAGTTCTACGTAATTGACTCCCGCCATAAAGTTCCTGAGCAACGGGCCAACTATTTCAAGTTGAAAGGTCACTTATCTCTCATAGTGCTCTGTAAGGACCCTTTCAAAACACAAAATCAGAAAAATTGGATAAATCGTTAGTTTATCATGAAATCTTTATTGAAAATGTGGTTCAAATTCAAGTACAAGCTCATGCCAAACAAAAAATGCACGCCAAATGTGGAACGTGAATATCGCATTGTCGTTGCTACAACGTGATAAAAAGATCCTTTCAAAAACCAAGTTTGGTATATAAATTGCTATTTCTCAAGCTATTGAATGACTTCTATTACTCTGGTAGAGAAAATACGTCTGGCAAAAAAGGTAAACGAACAGCGAACAAAACGCATCATACTTTGCGAATGCAAAGCGGAATTTTCTCGTCGTTGCTACAGCGCATCAAAAAAAGCTTTTTAGAAAACAAACACAGTGTTGAAACCGCAATTTTTTCGGCTCTCAAACGGTTGCTAAAAACCCGTCAAAAAATCTGTGTCTGGCGAAAAAAACCACAGGGAGGCCATACTGAGTACCATTTCGGGTACAACTCAAAGCGTTAAAAGGCGACCTGCACGTCTACTCTGAAACACCGATGTTTCTGTTGCACTGATATCAGCATAGTATTCCATGCTCTTTATCAGCGACACTCAGCGCCCACGCTTTCGTCGTTAATGCGCACTATGAATGATCCATAAAATCTTGGCAAGAGAACTTCAAAAAGAAGCACTTTTTTCTGAAGAAACCGACATTTGAAATAGCATGAAATCTAAAGCGGATCCTGCGCCGGTAATAGAAGATCACCACGAAGAAACATTTACGTAAAACATCGAACTAACTCTAATCATAAATTTCACATCAAGAAAATATACACGGGGATCTAAATTGAAAAACTCCTATGACCTACCTCCACTTTCGGCCGCTTTTTTAGGGCCCCGCCCAAAATGATATAATCTGATAAGGGTATAACTGCTATATGCAAGGAGAGGTATGACTCACTGTAAAAGCCAGGAGCTTGACTGCCGGTTACCACAGTGTCAGGTAATTCCATCATCTGACTTGTGGTGATTTTTTTACTCGGCGTCGATTCCTCTATAGGATTATTTAGCCTCAGGGGATCAGCCGAACCGAGGGAGGGTGCTACTGATGAGTCCCAAAGGACGAAATAGGCCCCTGTATAGCATTCGACCTAACGGCTCAAAACTGAGTTATTTTGAAGTGCTCTGTCTTCCACAAAATGACATACTGAAGTGATCTAAATAGATGGTAGACAAGAAGTGATCAAATTGATGCCGCATAGAAAGTGAGGAACAGCCTTAAGCAAAAGTCGAGCACCTTCCCGAGAGTCACAAACTTATTGCACAGGCAGCTTTTCTGTGTCATATAGGATAGTGTGTAGCAGCATAATACTGTCTTCGAATCATTCAACATTCTACAGTGCATGTTGAAGCTATGTGCTTATATTAACACAAGATCATGGTCCCTTTCCCACAAATCTCTAGGACAGTCATCCAAACGTTTCTTGACGTCATCAAGTAAGAAACGAATCTGACAAAGATTTAGGACGCCATATATATATAGTAGCCAGTTGCGTGGTACTGGAATCCACATCATGCCATTACTAAGTATATGAATTTTCCAAATGATTAGTTATCAACTAAAATTTCTCAATATCAATAGGTTACAATCTCTAGAAGGATACAGAAGCTCAAATAATGTAAAGTAAATATGTTAACATAAGACCTGAAGCAAAAGGTAAATCAGTTAGAAGCATATATATGTATATGTATACATGTGCACATATATGTACTTATATATATATACTATATATATATATATATATATATATATATATATATATATATATGCAAGAATTGTGAGAACCCCAAAAATCATTCATACCTATCGCTGGATTTCCAATCGGCGACGTGAGAGGTGGCGCAAGTGTTGATGAACAACTTGAATCCACTGGTGACGGCTGCGTGAACTAAACAGCTTCTTTGAATAACAAGTCAGAAAAAGGGTTGTACAAAAAAGTGACTGAAAAAATACCAGAAAACATTTCCTCGCGAATTGGGACCTCAAATAATTAGCATAAATCATTCTTATAACATTATAATATTCAGTAAAGAATATTCAATTGTAACTTACTGGATTAGCTCACTAACGAAATCTTCTCAACTAATCTTCAATTTTTGTAACATTTTTCATTCCTCTCATTACTTTTCAATCGACTGTGTCACATTCTCGCTCAAAAACCCAATATAGTCTGAGAATGCTTTGAGAATTTCCGAAGCTGTTACGCCAGTGGCTCACGCACGTTTCGGCAGTCTCAACCACCTCAGCAGAGCCACATGCTCCACAGTAACCCGTGCTAAGAGCAGGGATGGTTGCAGATGGGCCACTGGCATTCCAACGTCGGAAAGGCTTAAAATATTCTGTCACCTTCTCAGCATCTCATCACTGTTTCTCCTATCACTCTTTGTATTTCGCTAATGATTAGGCTTCTTGACTTTCTTTCCATACATTCATAATCCGACCTTGTCTCCAAACAATCGCTAACTATTACATAATGTAAAAAGAAAAGTGTTCAAGTAACGAATATTTAAGTTTTTTATCATTGCAGAATAACATTGTTATAACTCGAGCAAAGGAAAACAGGTTATAAATCACAGGTAAATCATAGGTTTGAAGATTCTACCAACAAATGGAAGGAACCAACTGCATTGACAACCTGAGGTAAAAGCATACATTTGTTTCCCAATTTTACTATGCATAATCGAATAATATGATAAAATTCTGTCAAAACCATACATGGACACTCAAAAATACGATATCTGAGCGCGTTGGGAGAAATTGGATTTGCAATAACTAACACGATTCAAGAATCTGACTTAGAAATCCACTATAGTCTGTCGTCTTGTCTCGCTCGTGTTTCAGTTTGACGCTTTATTACGAAATTTGTGTACAACACAAAAAAAAATTTAACAACAAATGTGAGTTGTTCAGAAAAAAAAAACCAAATCAGATACAGTGCTGTGTAAAAGTAAGTTAAAGGAAAGTAGACCGTCAAAGTTTGAAATACAAAGTAAATACGAGTCTAGGCGGGCGTTGCAAAGTGCGCGTGATTTTAACATATTAAACTTGGAATTTTGAATCATTTCTGACAGATCAATTGCGTATTTTCCATTTGGTACAAATGGAGAATCCCTCTTTTCTAGCTATAGATATAAGGGGTGAACTCTGATCATATGAAAATGAAGTTTTTGAATGATCTAATTGATAATAGAGCTTCCTACTTCACATGTTGGTCGCTGTTGATAGCTACAACTGGGACGTTGCTGACAGTCGTACGGATGTCGTGACATCTTTATGTATCGACAATAAGGTGCCGATAAATAGAAACAACAGTCCAATTAGACTAGCCAAATTACCAGTAAACACTGAATGTATTAGATGAAAGGAAAAAGGGCCGTTACCAGCTGCACAACTATGACTCATTGCCACAAATACCATACCAGTGGGCGTGACCACGGCGCGAACTGACAGGAAAGTTGTCAAATTCCGGAGCACCAAGAACGAAGAAAACCAGGTTCTTGCCGCTCAAGAAATGGTATTTATTGGAACAGGCAATTAAAGAAGGAACTTTCCAAGTTTTTCGAGAATTGCAGGACGATAGCTGCTACGAGTCCTTGCTAACCATGATGGAATGATTCCATGAAAGTTCATTATCAAATTTAATTTGCTCCAAAGTCAACGTAAAGGATTTCCAGAAAAAGGCAGACTGTAAAATGATTCAGAAACAACAAGCGGAACCCTTGAGTGGAGTGATAAAGAGATAGAGGCAGGAATGACGATCTAAGCGTCAAACCTCCTTGGTTAGTAAGGTCTAACACAAGTCTTAACGCTTTCAAACTTGTTCCGGGTTGACTTGACTGAAAAGGTCGGTAAGGAAGATGAACAATGAGAATTCGTACGTCAGAAGCTGTGAACAAATTTGGGAAGTGATTTATCGGCATGAAAAGTGCATTTCCTGTCAGAAAAACGGAATATTTACAGACACAAATTTGTGCACACTTTTTTCTCTAAGTGGAAAAGCGCCTACATCTATCATTATAAGATTGCGCAATAGTAAAGCTGATCAGTCGCCGTCTGAAAAGGCGTACAATCCGATCAGATCGTTGCATTTGATTACAGCTGTCGGCTATGCGGGTAGATGGAAAAGCAACAAGAGTGGCAGATATTTCTTCTCTAACATCGATTAAACATAGAGGGGTGGTCTGTAGAAAATGTCAACACAGGATCAAACGTGAGATACATAACCGGAATGGTAAACCTATGAAACTCATATGATCGTTTCAGCAAAGAAAAGTCATCTCATTGTAGATAACCTTCGAGATATGTGATAGTTCTGCGTTTTAAGATCGTGTTTTGGATGAAGCAGAACTCAAAGTCCTACCCACAATCAATTCAACTTTTCGATGTTTGTAACTTTTGGTCCCGCTTCCTATGATCAATAAAAACACTATCCCAACATTCCACTCTGGGAAGGACGCCCTTCAGAGGAAAAAGTGGCACAGTACAACGATATTAAGAGATTACAGGCGATATGTAGAGCTAATTATGTCACACAGAAGACGTTAACAGTGCGAACGTCACTGCTCATCTTAATAGAATCCGGCTTAGCCGCATTGCGCTCGCTGTCGCACTTTGAAGCGAGCGAGATAAGAATTGTTGTATGTAAGGGAGAACACAAACAGTGAAAATCGTTTGATGTAGCAACTACCCACAATATGCACTTTATTGTAAAGCTTTCAGATACCCAATGATGTTGAGTGATGTGCAAAACTTTCGCGTCAGGGTTTTTTTTTGGACTCAAACCCGCATCTCACCATATTTGGGGTGAGTGTTCAAACCGTTGCACTACCGACGCCTGTTTTGACAACACTCGTTCTACGCTTCAACGAATCTATCTGTCACCAACCAACCATCAACAATATGGCGTGAGTAGTCGATGTCGACAAGCGCCCCGATAGTGTGAGATGCGGGTTCGAGTTTCGTTTGACGCAATCAATCTACATGATTGGTTATATTATAACATCACACCACCGATGAGAGCGGTTGAATAAAAAAAAGTTTCTCATATTATTTGAGCCAACATGTTATGTGGGTTCGTTTATGAGCTCTTGTGCTGCTCCAGTCCCACAGCACTGCCGATATAGTGATTTATTTCACTTGACGGCAGTGTAAATCGTTCGTCATCGCCAACTCTAAGTACTGACGAGGATGTCAAGGCAGAAAAAGGTGTATCGGGATGTATAAGAGCCCATAAACAAACCACATGACATGTTGGCTCAAGTAGTAATTATGAGATGAATTGAATATTGACCGTGTACAAGAATTCTGTTAAATCATCTAACTTTTAAAGACGATGTAAAAAAGAGAAGTATCTTGAGTCAGAAGCACAATCTCACCTGCCTTAATAAAATCACATTGAATTTACACTTTACAGATATACAGAAGTTACATCTACAGTTGAGGTCGGATATCGTAAAAGAGAAGTGCTAATTTACGCAACTACAACAGGCAGATGATCATTGGTGCTAAACTGGCCGCCTCTTAATTCTCAGAAAGCTACGCGAAGCTAAGAAGGAAAGTGAACATTCTAAATGAAACCTTAGTGAATATTACTCCTAAGATATAGCAGATCTTTGCAATTTACTGTGAAAGTAAAAAAAACAATAATTCAAGTTTACTGTGCTGCTTGTGCTTCTCGATGAAGGACAGGGTTGAGAGACACGAGACTGTGATGCGTGAAGATTTCATTGATGTTCGCGCCGTTGTCTTTGAGTGTCTTTGACGAGGATACAGATAGGAAGGTACTATAATAGGTGAAATTTCTGATTATTGTGCTATTGGCTCTTGTACGTATTTCAGATTTTCCATGTTGAAGAACTGACATTCAAAGAACAAGTGAAAAATCCCACAATGATTTACATTGGATCAGCAGTACAATTCCATCAGAAATTTGAAAATTCTGGAGCCGTAGGTAAGCCAGTGTTGAACCAAACATTCACCATTCACTAATTTTTCTACATTGACCAACAATGGCTATGCTTTATCAACGATTACCACCGATGGACAACCTCAATCTGTATTTCTGATAGATTACTCAAAAAACTCGTAACTACTATTTGAGCCAACATTTCATGCAGTCTGTTATAGGGCTGACTTATAGAGCCCGATACACGTGTTTCGACTTTGACAGTCTCATCAGTCGGGCGCTACCCTTCGTCTTTAGCCAATCCACTCGGGGCGTTCAGTCCCCTAAACTAAGAGTAGGCGACGACGAACATTTTACAACGTCCACTAAGTGAGAATATCAGCGAATGTTTGCCAAAAGAAAACACTCCAAACGAAACGTACCCAAAAAATATGTTCAGAGAACCTGCTAGTCATCCTTCTTCGGCTGTTCCATGCTAGTTCATGGAAGAACAAAGACAGTGTGTTGAAATAGAAGAGCTTTTAGAGAAAACTTTAAACACTGCATACCCCATAAAGACCACACGACAGTTGGCTCAAATAATGATCATGAGATATATTAAAGTTTGTGCGTGATCATAATAAAACACTCAAGATAAACGGTATAATACCGCCAAGAGCAATCGATTGTCGAAAATTGGCGATCTCAAGATTTTCCACTTGACGGCGATTGTGTAAATCGTTCGTCCTCGCCTACCTCTTCATAGGGGGATGTAGGGAACACCGAAAGAATTGGCCAACACGATAGGGCCGGCCCGACTGACGGGGCTGCAAGGCCGAAACGTGTGTATCGCAGTGTAAACGAGCCTATAACGAACCACATGACAAGCTGGCTCATATAATAATTACGAGATATATTGAAATTTGAGCGTGGTCTCAATAAAATACTCAAAATAAACTAAACACTACAGCAAAAGTGCTTTCCAATGCAACTATTCGAACATAAAATTCCCACTCAAAAATCGGCTCAAATTTCATCGTTACATTACATGACCCGAAATCACATGTACCGCGCTGCGCGGATCCCAGTACTTTTTGCATAAACTGTCTTCTCGCATCTATCATCCAGGAAGCTCCACAAATTTTTTTTTATAGCGGTAGCTTCGACTATTGCCTGAAGATCTTTTGCTTGTCTTTGTCATGCTTATCGTTGGATTCTGGTCAAATTAGTTTCGCCTGAAATCCTAAGACAGCCGCACTATAATGTCCACAGGTAGATAAGATGGGGTTAGCTTGCCTGAAATGATTCTGGCAACAATCTTCCAGTATTGGAGGATGAAGCGATCCACAGGTACGCAATGCCGTCAAACTAGAGTTTAAGATTGGGCTACCACGAGGCTGTAATTTAACTGCTTAGTATTTCGACGTCATCGTGCTTTTCAGTTCAAAGCCGTTCGTGTTCGTGTAGGTAGTCGTAGCTGTCAAGTCGAATCCTCTTCGGTGCAGCACTGCTCGAAAGAAGCATTCCGACTAGAAAGTACCTTTTTATACAGAACGGATGTTGCATCATACTGATTGTCAACTGATAACACTATCTTTCCATATCGACAAACCACCAAGTAGCAGCCGATATTAGAACAGCTAACAAACGGCGAAAAATGAACATAATCAAATGGAAAAATAAACTAAAGAAATACATTGCTAATTCATATTAAGATCAATTGAAGTCTATCAGAATTTCTTTATTTTGCACTATCCGCCACCATAAATTACTGTGCGGATTCCAGGACTTCTCTAATTCAAATCGTTTCCTCGTATTCTTCCTCAACAAATGCCTTCGATCAATTCAGGATGTTGGTTCGGCTGCTGCTTGAGGATCTTGTCTTCTTTATGACTGCCGCTGAGAAGATTCTCTATGCATTCTTGAGAACAGACGAGCTAAAGTTTTCCTTGTTTCGTTCGTTGATTGGTTGTAATAGAGCGCTGCGGAAGGGACTGAACCAGCACCTTACTGTTAACCTCGCTTCATGATACTCAGCACCACTAACCACTGCGCTACGTGCCCCATTAGTACACTGTTAGGTTACGATTTCCACGTAACGAACGAAATACTATAGCTGTCACTTCGTCACCCTCTCCTACTGGTTTGATTGAAATGATAAAGAACAAGAAAACTGATGGTTATCCACTTTGCATCAGGTTATCCAAAAATTAACAGACAATTTGCACTTTTCTGTTGTACACGTTTTCGCAACAATATTTGAATGCTCCGTAATTACAGAAAGATGGAAAGCTTAGTTTCTCTACTTTCGTAAAGTTTTACTATTTGAAATGCAAATTATTTTCATTAAACTCAGAGGTTAAGAGTTTCAATCAACAAAGATAATATTTGAAAGTTAGAATTCCAGACGTCAAAACAGTGGTTTCAACAGATCTACATTAAGAAGTTCAGACTAGGACACAGTGCAGCGCAGAGCTAGGTACATTAGTAAGAACCAAGGAAGAGTTAACGAACGCAGAGTCTTACGCTGGTTTGGAAAGCTCTGCCGTAAATAACCCAAGCTTGAGGATGAGAAAGGTCCGAGGGTTTTCATCACTACCGATCGACGAATTAAAAGCTTCCAAACCTTTCAAAGACCATGAGAGTCATTATGATGCTCACCGAGCGACATCAAATCTCACTCAGCTACTGTGACGGCGGTGTAGCGTCTCGTGGGAAGGCAGGCAGATAGTCAGTCACACATGAACGGACATGTAGAGCAGCTTGTCTGACTGTTGCGCAAATGACGGCACGACGCCGCCTACTCATCAATGTTAGCCCTCAAAGTGCTAAGTGAGTACAAACAAATGTGCTCCAGAACTTGCAGAAAAACTAAGTGTAAAGATGTTGACTGCTCCAAACCGTTTAAAGAAGTTAGGTTTTCGGAAAATCTCGATAAACGAATCCTTCACACGTTTAATGATAATAAAAAAAGTCACCGCCTCGAAGTATTGTCAATTTTGCGCAATCACACTGACCCTTTCTTCGACCGTATTGTGACGGTGGCAACAAATGCATCCTCTAGGAGAACCGATGACGGTAAGCTCAGCGATTGGACTGCCACAAAGCTCCACAGAAATTCTCTAATTTTGAAATTGTTCAACAAGAAGATCAGGTTGTAATGATGGTTTGCCACAACAGACTAGGAGAACTGGGTGTAACGATTACGATGGAAAAGTACATCCAGCAAATGGACAAATGTGTATGAAACTTCAACGGCGACCAGGGAGAGATCAATCATTCTTCACGATAACGCAAGGCCACATGCTGTACTGCCAACGCTGAAGAAGTTGAGCGAATCATATACGAAACTCTGCCTCATCTACCACAGTCTTCACATCTGTCACCTATCGACTATCATTTATTCAAGCATCTCGATAATTTGTAATTAATTTACAAACTAAGAAGAAACCGAAATTACCTTCAACCACTTCATTGTCCTCACAACCCCACAGTTTCATGCAACCGAAATACATAAAATTTCTTCTTGTTGGCAAAGTGTTACTTCCACTTTAGTTGATCCTTCTAAACTTTTCCCTTTTTTACTGTCTAGATGGCAGTACTTCTGACCCGCAATTCGTTTTTCTCCATTTTAAGCGGCGTAAGATACTAGTCGCCCAAATCTTTTTGCAATCTCGAGAAAAACGATAGCCTAGCAGTGGCGTTCAACAGGGGCCGTTCGTTGTTGACTATCGGAGAGTACTGAGCGTGGAGATTAGCTCTTGTCGCGACGAGCATCACAACCACTCGGCCACGGCCTTCATGGCAAAATGCAGATTCTAAAAATTTTCACTTCTAATGACAGATTTTATTCTGGACACGTCACGTTAAAAATATGTCTGAAACATGCAATAATTTTCGCACAATTTAGTATGATGCACAAAGGTGATATCTTACCGGATAGTACAACGATAACAGTAATAAAAAAGAATCAGCCTATCAACATTAGATTTGAAGGCCGCTTCGCGAGTTCGTAAAAATTCGGTTTTGTTACCTTACTCACGAGAACACTGTCCATAGTGATGGCATCTATATCTGCTGGGAGTTAGATCCCCATGCAACGTAATTATGGAAATGAACTCTCGAAAACACTTTAGCACTTATATCACGACAAAAAAGCATGAAGGATAAAGCTCTCGGCGTTGACCACTCCCTAAGTGATGCGCCATGCATTCGATCTCCTCAATCATGGTTAGAGGTGATTGAAAGCGTATCTGGTCTGTACAGTGAATCACAGTGCTCACCGATCCATAAAGTTACTGCTGCTACCCTCCTAGACAAGTCTGCCACCAAGTCACCGCCCTTAGCGGACTGAAAGATACTTGAACTATAAACCACGTGTGTAATTCAGAGCACTTTTGACCGGTCTGGTACGAGCCACTGCAAAGTTATCACGTTATTCAAGGGAATACCGTACTTGATGAGTATTTGATGAATGAATGAAGAAAGTGAATAACAAATCTTCAAGCGATGGGTGAACCGAAACAGGACTTCAACCAATTTTTCAAGGCGAACGATATAATGGAGCAAATAGAAGTGAAAATCGCACAATATTTAGAATCAGGGTTGTCTTTATCATATAGATTGTTGATGAATTGAAGCGCTAGAAAAAGGGGCCTGTTTTCACGTAGCAACTTGAGCATAAAACTAAAGTCTCGATCTGAAATGGTGCAAACTTATTAGACAATCAGCAGATGCTTTTAACTTGATTCTAAAAAATTTTGTGACCGTTTTGAGTTTAGCCCCAACAGCACATACAGGAGACCAAAGATTTTCCCACAAAACACAGATTCCAAAGTATTGAGAAACCTCTTCTCCCAAGTCAAAATGCAATTCTAAAGTGTGAGAATGAAAATCAGCTTCACTTGATTTCGATATGATATTTGCTTCACAAATTTAGTTATGTTTTCGAAAAAGGTGAAAAGGGATATTGCATGTCACCCAGAAGCCAATCACTTGAGGAGTAAAATACACTTGATTCAGGATCCCGCCACATTATGACTCTAGTTGGTATACAAGATGGAGTTGAAAACTTTGATTCCTTTATTGGAAAAAGTTTACCAAAGGAATTTCAATCTTTCTCAGCGGTGATACCTTTGACCGCCCTGAAATCTCTCCTGCGGAAATTGAATACAAATTAGAAGATGATGATCCTCCGTCAGCCACAGAATGTTAACCAATTTGATTTTAAAGTTTTTACGACACCATATAATATACACATATACAGCAGATATATATATATAAATATAAATATATATACATCTATGTATTTGTGCATATATACGTGTATGTATGCAGTTAAGGACTATGTACGCAGTATATGCTATACTATAATGGTCAATATCAATTTCCATCAATTTTGTCTTCCCTTTACAAGTATTGCCTTGATATCGTAACTTTCTAACGTTCAAAAAATTAACTTTTTGTGAATAAGCGATTGTCCTAAAAGGCTTCCATTCATACAGTTCATTGTTACAAAATGCAACCAGTGGTGGAAAGAAAGCGCATCCAGCAACGCGGTCCACCAAATATCGTACGTAGTCAAAATAAAAGTTGAGTCATTCCACATCTTCACAAACAAAGCGGGGAGAAACACCGAGCCGAATTCAGAGAAGCGACTCAATATTGTCGGCTTACTGGCCAAACCGCCACACCGTGTAGTTCAAGCATGATCGGTTGGGTTGCGTCACCAGTTCTACCATAAAATTCATTTCCACAAGAACTTACCTTGAGTACGAAATTACCCATTTCCATCTTGTTCAAACACCTGTAGTGTCATCAGAATAATCAACGTGGGAGATTCAAAAAATCCAAGGGCTCAAAAAATTACTTGGCAATCAAAAAACTGGTAGGTGCAACTAGCTCAATGCATAGACAGATTAATAGCGCTTGAATTCTATACAAAAGAAATTTGAAATGAAAACACTGTATGACGTATTTTTTGTTGATTTAGTCAATGGCACGAAGTAAATGAAAATTATTTCATTCATTGAACATTTCGACGTCTTAGTCTTTTTCAGAGCTAGTCATCTCCATCGGACCTGAAGAAGATGAAGACTCCAAAACGTTGACCGAATAAAATTAATTTCATCAACTTCATGCTGTTCACTTGATCAACAAAGAACTTATGATTGACTATAATGCTGAAGCTAAAAGAAAGTCGAATTTCAAAATTTAAAGAATGTTCAATTGCTGGATGTTTTGTATAAGTTATACTGGAGTTCAAATGGTGAGATTTTGAGACAGCTAAGTATATCACTGAATCAAGATTGGTTTGATGTTATTATGATAAAGACATTTTTTTCTATATGCGGAAAAAATTTGGAGTTAAAGGTCCAAAAGTTAGAAAGACCGATAGTGACTTTTCCGAACTTCAATGATAACAAAAATAAACAAATTTTCAACTTGATCAGTTTTGTGAGCCCAATCTCAATCAACTTAACCAGTCAAAAAATCCGCATAATGTAGAAGAAATGCAGGCCTACTGTAAAGGATGTTGACGATTACACAAAATGCGCCTAAGTGCCACATCAAGGCTACCGCTTTGTTCAGATAGCATCAGAAACAAAAGTACGTCGAAAATCAACGCCTAATGCCATTCAGTGTAAGTTATTCAGCATTGCTCATTTCTTGACACTGGATCACTGTGAGGAAAATCTGCTTGGAAAAAAGGTTAACGCCCACTGAGAATAGGAGACTTCAAAACATTAATAAATGAAAAAAATCACTCTGTAAAAAAAATCCGCAGCTTTCAAATGGTAATGGACAGGTGGCCACTAAGGATTCCTTGTGAAATAGTGAGAAAGACCTACCATTAACCCACAATTGAAGATTCCTCTGAGTTCGCATTACAGTAGGCTGGAAGATCTCAACTGAGATAACAGTGGGGGGGGGGGGGGGGTTACATTCCGTACCGTATCACCCACTTCACATTTTGCTTTTCAAATACGCTAATATATAACTACGTAAGGCAGTCTACATTTCCGAATAGCTATGTAGGAAAAATAGAAAACAGTCCTACCTACCTTTTTACCTTTTTATGTAGTCAACGTGGAGCGGAAAAAAATTCGAAAACTATCTCAACAAAAGCAATACTAGGTTTCGAATATATTTAATGAAGCTCACCCCAATGTGAAAAAAGTCGTAATGGACATATTCCAGTAGAATCGCTGCACTGGCAACTAACAGAGCAGAAGTACAACGTCGAAACTCTAGAGGATCATCGTAAAGTCTCACAACGAGCACTTCTCAGCTCAACAGCAAACAATATAAATTATATAGGAAAGGGAAATGGTATGTACACAATCCTTCACTTAGCTATTCCTTCGATAAAATTCTCATGGCTTCACTTATCAACAGTTTATGTACTAGATGTGTGTTAGAGACTACGTTGAATGGAAAAATGAACAGCGAAGAAGTCCGAAAGTATATGAGTAAAATTTGTAAACCTCGAAATACACCTATCATATTTAACATAACAGTATCTTCCACTAAAGATTTGGTAAAACTTGTAAACCGTTTTTACCTGGACAACAACGGAATCTTTCTATAGAGATATATGCAACTAAACCAAAAAGAAAATGAACACAGACAACAGAACAAGTTATGGGAATCTGCAAACTTCAGTGGTAGCCGTGATAACAGAAGCAAGCGTGTGTGACTATAAAAAAGCTGTAACTATACTTGATGTATAACTTCTTTGAAAAGCTCGCCCGGCTACCCGATCACTATCTCAGGTGCTCACTAAGCTCGTCTAGAAACCAATTCTAGACGCTTTTAACTACATCTTCTAAAAAAGTAATGCAATCATAACTCACAATGAATTTTACACGTCTACTAGAACTGTGATATACAGAGCAAATAATAGCCTTGATGGCACATCACAGGTAACGATTTCTGCTAGACGAAAAATCCTGATTTGATGTGTAATACACAAGCGCGAAAGACAAGAGGTTTGAATTAAGTCACAAAGAAAAAATAAGCGAAAAAGCAGGAAACAAAAAAAGGCGCAGCTACGAGTTAGAGCTGAAAAAAAATGTTTCTCGGATAACATTAATGACAATAAAGTTAGTGACCAAAAGTGCATTTCACTAAAAAAAACTCTCAAGCTTTTAGCCTCAGCGAATCAACACAAGTAAGGAAAAACGCCACTAGTATTGGGAAAGAGCACTCACTTGATTCCGACTGATTTGAAATTTAATCAGTTCATTTGCCATAAGAGACACTCTCATTGATACGTTAATTGAAAACTATATAACTTCTCCATGATTCTAATATAGTCTGTAGTTCCTAATGGTAGCGGCATGAGAGAGCACCCAGCTTAATGCTCCGAACGAGATCTTGTCGCATATTTAGAGAACTACTTTTTTGAAGCACGATTGAAGTAGTCTTAAATTATGTGCAATATCTGTGTCATATCTGTATCTGTGCTAACTTTGATAGTTATTGAAAACTGTCTTTCTGAATAATGAGCGTTGCATTTACCGGCTCCACACAGTTGACAATTACATTGTTATTCTATATATTATTGCTCCAGACAGAACTTAGTGATAAATTTGACAAAATTCTCTATATACACTGATTACTGTCAATAACTTCAAAACTAATCATTTAAGAGGAAGTTGAGTCTCTCTTTTTTATGAATGCAGAACAATGAGATAAGTATTAGCTTTTTTTTACCATAGGCAGAAAGCGAAAAAAGTACTGTCAGATCTAGACCTCCGCCAAGAAAAGAGGAAAGACACGTAATAAGGTCCTGTCTGCTACTCGTCAACATGGAAAAACATCTACACATGTTAGGAACTCATCGTTATCAAACGGATGGCAATAATCACTTCAAGACTAAGAGAAATACAAAAAAAAAATAACTAGAGCCCACCATTCCCAGCTGATTCCAATCACTGAATAAAAAAGGAATTGGCACATTCATGTTGTATGGAGCAGGATATGCGTTCGGCACCATAGACGAAGGGGCCAGGCCGTAGTACGACGCTGACGCGGTTGAATATCCCGACTCATCAGGTTCATCAGGAAGTTCTGGTTGACGAACGATCACACTCTGATGTGGCTGTGTTGGAGTCTGTTGTTGTTGGGGTGGGGCTGGTGGGGTTTGATAGAACTGCTGCTGATCGGCTGGGCCGTTGGCAAACATGAGTAAGTGAAGATGATTAAGGGATTCGAGTCAGCCTTCGATGGTGACTGAGCCAGTGACGCGTAGCCAATGACTCGGGCCAATGATTAGACAACAATAGTACAACGTTCACGACGACCAATACGAGTCTTTAGGATTCGAACTTCTCACGATGCACGTCTAATATCGACGATAACAATCGCCAATGGATTGATCGCGCGCTTCAATGCTTCAGTCGCACTACAGTATCCCGTTGAAGCCCCTCCCCCACACCGTACAGTTCGCGTGCGACGAGAGTGTGTGTAACCAAGAACTCGGGAAGATTAACGGTGTCACGCCTGGATACAGCTATGACGACTATAGATGCCGCCGATGCGAAAATCCTTCAGTTAAATAGGATCTAAGATATACTAACATTCTAATGAAGATGTGAACATGCGTCATTGTTTGACAAGATAAATCTACCTGTTGTTCTTGCCCATCAATCGTTGAAAAAAAAATATAAAAGTTTAGAAATTACTGAGAAAAGAGCAAGTTTTATAAATGGACATCAAACGTCTCAATTCCTGCATAAAGTCCATGGTTTCAGAATTCTGACTCTTTCAACATGAAGCGAACCCAACTCCATCAAGTTTGGATATTCTTTTAAATAGAGTCAATATAATCATTCTACTTCTTCTTTTGAATTATCTAACGAATCTATGGCGTCACATTAACATTATGAGCAGATTAAAAAGGCTGAGTTAGATGGTTAACTTCTGAAAAAAGTTGAAGCAATAGATTGATCACATTGAAAAAAATAAGATAGAGCACCTAATTATAGTATTTCTTGAGACTAAATTTGTAGAGTGGTCAAATGCAAATTTCCAGAACCACCGGATGAACAGTTAGCAGATTCTGATACAGTGGAATCTTACGAATTTAAATACGCTTTAGCTACTGAAGTAGACTATAATTCATTTAATTTCCTTATTTAATATCTCTGTCGACCTCACAATCGAAGTGACCCAATATTTTTCTTAATTATTCTCTCCTTAACAACATCTGCCTCTCTTAACAATTGCAACACTTTTTCGATCCATTGTGGTACTAATACTAACTCGGGAGTACTGATTACTGCTCTAACACTCCTATGGTGAATACAATACCTTTCCCGATAAAACCAACAATGTCGAATCATTCCATACAAGGGAAATGACATTCTGGCTGGCTGACTGTCTTGCTGGCACATGCTACAATGCTCTCGGATCGGTTGCCGCGCCTCGCAGAGCTGATTCACTGCGAGAAGAGAATGTCAGGACAAAGCCGAGTGATTACGGTATGTATCGATTGAGACGAGGAGAATAGCAATTCGGTTTGCTCGTTATGATTTCAGTAATAACTTTCAATCTGTAAAGTAGTAGATAAGTAGTACTAAGTTCTTTCGTAGACTTGAATTTCACATTCATTATCTTCGGTCACATTTTGTTTCCCGTATGTGGAGATATTGGTTCCATCACACATTTAGACCCTCCTCTCCTTTGATGATGTAGCAGTGACTTCAGACAATTTGGAAGCTCTGTTTGATGTTGCATACTACCTGATATCCAATAGATAACTAACTTTCCGGCCTTTATTGTGGCAAGGTGAAAAAACTCCATTTTACCTTTTCATGATTGCTTCAAGAGTTCTAATTGATCAACGATAAGCGTTTCACATAAATTGTCAGAAACCACAGTTATCACGATACTTTTTTTCCCCTACATCTGATAAACATAGTTTATGGAAAAAACCATGAAGTGAAAAAATACATTTCGAAACTAGACTCCTCTTGAAGGATACTCCATGATCGTTTAAGATCATGTCCTTAACCTAGACCACTAACAAGGCTTCCAAGTGAACATGACATAGAAACAAATCTCCAGTATTCCTTTTGAGTGAAATCGGTAAATTTCTCATGTCTAGCGAACTCTGTACACGTGTTCTGATCTCATATCTACTAAAAGAGAACGACACAAAAAAAGTGGAGAATACTTACTACAGCTGTTCGCCATGCGAAGGGAAATAAAATTAAATTTTTTAGTTTCTTTTAAAATGCTAAATTAATTGACCAGATATGCTGCCTATTACTCTGAATAAAACTCGCTGAATTCCAGCAGCACATAATCAAGAGTTATCCATGAGTTTATTGCGATTTTCACAAAACCTCTTGCTAATTGTTATTCGAAACTAAATTTATTACAATTGAGATAATAGGAAGAACAAATGTGTTCATTATTCCAAGGGTCAATTCAAACATTAAATTTCCCCTTAATTTGAAGATAAGAGAACATGATGCACGAAAATCACCATTTTGTCACTTGCAACGTGTTAACAACCTACTTGTCGATATCCAGTACGGCAACAAAATGAAAACAAAAATCTACTGACATTATATCGCGCAAACAATTCTGAAGGTTTCTACCATGTAAAGTGCACTTTTAGCTATGATATTCAGCAAACAGAAGCAATTCCCGACAACTCGCTTAGTCTTACTTGAGGTAACAATAGATAGTAAGCGACTTCCATTAATTTGAGGGTCACTATGGTGATGTAATTGGGAGTAAAAAGAAAGAAAAAACCTAAATAAGATCCTTTTAGACTATGGGAAATTCATTGAATTTATTATCTCGAGTTACCCACACGCTATGAAACAGTAATGAATTCAACAAAAAAGGAGTAAAAACTAAGAAATACTAACAAAATCAGAAGACAACATAATCAACTAAATAAAAACAACTTGGAGCAATATTACACTACTGCTGGTCTAAACCGTGAAGACCGAGTGGACTTTTGCAAATGCATTCATTCCGTATTCGAAAGAAAGCAAAAGAAGCAGGGAAGTCATTCTAAAGGTAAACTGATCGTGCCGAACTTCAGTATAACAGAATTATTCTTCTAGATGTGTTTGGCGCAGAGTAATGATCCATTTCAGGAGATGAAGTGGTTAGCCTTTCCATTTCGGCTGAAGTTCTATCAAACATATATGCATGAAAAGTCACCAAATCTTTTCTGAAGCCAATCAATAGCAAAGAACCAACGAATTCTTCGCGATGTTTTCTTCAGGCTTGCATCGAACGAACAACGTTTTGGCAACACCGTTTTTGTCGTCTGCCGACGCAATACGTTTGACTGCCCGGACAGGGAAGAAAAACGATGACAAACGGCGCTTTTCTTCTTATTAAGAAAAAATCGACATAAAAGGCGCCCCTTTTAGCACAACTCAAGAACGAATTGCTGAAAAACTCACATAAAGAGATTCTTTTGAGAATTCTTCTAATTCAACTTATCATATTGCGAAAGTCTCGCTCATATCATCTAACAATCAAAGGTAGTATAATTACGAGTGTTCCCACTATTGATAATGCTATCTCTTGGGGAATTCCCTTTCTTTGGCTTACTTCGTGGTTCCAAATGACTGGTTATTTATGTGCATCAAAGAAAATATAAGAAAAAAAAGGACGGAAGTTGTTTCTGTTGAGACGACTCAGTCAAGCGTTCACCTAAGATCAAGTGTTAATTACTGCAAAATATTATATTCAAAAAATTATTCTCAAACTATAAAACACATTTCAATAGTCATCTTGACATCGATCAAATCAATCCATGCTTATTTAGCATACTGAATGCCAGTGACTCGTTCGGATCTCTGTTCGTGATGTCGACAATTGTACTATACTATTAACTTCTTTAAACCATTTAGTCGCCATCAATCAAAGCGTGGCGTTTGAATTAGCACTATTTAGTAGATAATAATCAGTTCTGATACGGTACAGTGATTTATTGAGATCCTCATGCTATTCTTCAATTCAGAAACTGGAAAAAAAAACAGTTATAAGGTGTTTGAGGGAGTTCAAAAAATGCTCTAAGGAGACAACGAACAGTACAGAGTTCGTGTGTAGCAAAATAGCTCAATCAAGGATGTGTTGAGGAAATTCGAAGATTTTGTTACGAAAGACGATCGATGAAAGCTTATATGAATGTCCAAAAAGCTAGCTTGAATCGATAGAACTGTCAAGTACGACTATCAAATAAAAAATTGGAGAACCTTCGGATGGATTCATAAATTGGCAGCATAAGAACTAAACTGAGCCGATATAATTATGAAAAGTCCACCCGTTCACCCCGGTGAGCAGCGGTTGGGGGTCGCCCGAAAAAACATGCGGTTGTTGGTTCAATCCCTCTCCTTAGGTTGACCAAGTCTCCCATCACTTCGTTAGTCAGTAAAGTGGTGTCTGAGAGGATATTAGTACTAACGCGTTATATCAGTGCGAGATCGCAGATCTTCGTGGAGGGAAGATATGTAATTCACGATCACCTCTACGATGCTCGGCTTGATAAAGTCGAATTCACACTGCATCCTCAAAAACTATCAACACCGAGCTTTCTTCCTCAACCAACTTTTCAAAATGAGAATCTGAAGTGTTTTTAAATATAACTTTTTATGAGCGTTGAGACATCCAGCTTTACTATTATGTTGATTTGGATTGAAATTAGTCACCTGAGTGGAAAAAAGCCAATTAATCTTATTTGCTAAGACAATCTAAAACTATCTTAAAGTCTCAAAAACTAATCGTAATACCTTTTTCCAAATGCAACAGTGTGGAGCAACAATGGTTTCGAATGTTCGCTAACAGAGAACTCTAATCTAAGCTTTTCTCGCTTAATAAAACAATCGTGGTGATCATCCGTTACAATTTACTTCAACTGCCACGGAGTATTGCGTAAAGCAAGAAAAACTGCCAAATCTATTGAATAGACAGATTATTACCTGCATATTACTACCTCGTTGAACATTTGGAAGACATTCTTCAAGAAAAAACAATCGCCGCGAAGAGGCTTGAAAAAGGCTTATATAGCTTCATTAAGAACAAAAAAAGAAGTTCCGTGCATGTGACACATGTTCGGAACGCGTAAAATACCATCTCTTTCACTTTTATTCGTAATATTAGGGTTAAAAAAAGGACAGGTTTTAAATCTCCAGTACAACATCGGATATTTCATATTATAAAAATTGACATTAACTATAATATCGGTACAATATAGCGTCTATATACTTTTTTGGAAAGGTTTATATGAAAAATGAACAGCTTCATAAAGTACTTCTATACCAGTCCTAATTAGTTCTCGGCATTTCTTACTGAGGCATTGACTCAAATATTGTAGGTAATGCCATTTTAATTTATCCGTGTATAAGTGTGTCGCACAACAGGTGTGATCGTTTACTTCAATCCGCGTGCTTGAAGAAGTTGAATGCATGGCTTATCCCTCAAAATTGATAAACACGCCTAGAACTGCCGTTTATTTTCCGTAATTCGAATTGAATATATCACGCTTTGCTCTGTTCTTATAATATTTAAATAATTCCCACATTAAAAAACAGTATGTGTAATAGATGTACCCAGTGATGGAGAGTGATCTGCAAGACTTTCCCGTCAAGCGCGACTTAAACCCACAACTCACTCTATCCGGAAGCGCGTGCTCTAACCCGTTGCACTACTAACGCGCAATTTGCCACCACTCTTTCTACGCCTAAAACGCATCTATTTGTCAGCAACCAATCGCTAACAGTATGCGTGATATATGTGGTAGCGCTAGTGCGTGAGTGTAGATGAAAAGTTCACGCTCAAAGAAATTTTAATACGGCAAGTTCACTTGCATTTATTCAGAGATAGTCTGCAATCTCTGCTTTCAGAATTCCACTTCCAGAATTCCATTACAAGCTTGGAGACGTAGTAGTTCGATATACTGGTTTTCAAAAATCAGTGCGTTATTCAACATAATCATATATCGACTAAAATTATTGATTCGTTCATCAAAAGAATTCAAAAATGGTAAAAATGAGAATCTTTGGGACGCTACTAGAACTCCCATCATTGATACACGACGCGTCATTCATCTGTGGAAGAGAGGAATTTCCACTGCACCTACCAACCTCGGGATGGAAATCAAAAGAAGGATAGTAAAGTGGTCATACTTAATAAGATAATAAGAAAAACTCTGCCTCACTGACCTGGATATCTGAATCCGGAAACGTTCTCAGCACTAAGCAAAACATATCTTACCGTATGAGCTCTAATTTTCAAGAACAAGATTACATTCATGATGTTCGCCAAAATTATACACCAAAGTGATGAACTGCTAACTCTTTGTTATTTATTTGAGAATTTAACAGGAGCCTAGATAGCCTAGGTATTGACAAGGGCATTTGCTAGCGAAGTACACAGTGTAGAAAATCAAGGTGCAGTAAGATGAAATCTCTACATGGGAGTCAATTATATGATAATTCATAATGCCCGAAAGACAATATCGTTATTAATAGTTCACAAACTTCGACGCTTCACTGCGTTAACTCAAAACCCCCGAGCCAAAATTCTCATAAATTTGTAAAAAAGGACTTTCCCTGTAGACAAATTTATCAAACCATTAACTCAGCAATGAAACACGAAGTCGCGTTCGAATATAAATTAAAATATTGAGCCGAAGCAAAAAATACTAGCTACGTCACTACGTAATTTACAGACACTATATAAAAAACAGTTCTTTGCTCGAACTATTGCAATAGGCGGTTCTGAATCTTATTTCTCACTTAATGACTAGCCATGCAATATATTTCTCTAAACCTAGTCTACAATGATGTTGGACTGGATAGCTGATGTTCTCGAATCACGATAAAAGTATCGCTTTGCTTTATGACGTAAAACTTGAACAATAACGACATCAACTCGAGATATCACCCAAGCGGACTTCTGGTAGTCATTTGATAACTGGAATCTCGTTGTTGAAAGGTTTTTACACCTATAATGAACAGATAAAAATTAAACCCTTTCGGGACAGCAGTTGATCGATCGACCGCACAGCGCAGTTCACAAATGGGGTGCGATTTTTGCTTCGATTAGGGTTTTGCTCCGTTTTGGGAAATAACTCTAGGTTTTTTGTATTACTCAGATACTCTATGATTTTATCTACATGCTCAAATGCTTTTCGGACATATATAACTCTTAGGTACAAAGAAAACTCCCAGTGTGAAGCGCCATCTTTATTTTACAACGCTCAATGTTAACCTTTTCAGAAACCGACTTTGGTATCAAAATCGTCGAGATTCAAGTTATCAAATGACTATCAAAAGTCCTTCGAAAAGCCATCCAAAGACCCCAGTCGAGCAAGCAAAGCAAACTGATTGTGAAAAATACTACTATTTTTACTACTACAACGAAACAAGAAAGGCTTTTCAGAAGGCAATTACATAACTGAAATCACGAGATTTCAGCTTTCGAACAATTGCTAGAAATCCAAGAAAATGTTGTTACCAGCGATAAAGGCTCCTAGATAGTCGTATTTCCAAATGGATACACGCTTCAAAAGAAGTGCTAAAAATTGAGTAGTAGCAGGGTATTGGTATCTATGATAAAAGCTAACAGCACTTGCTGTATACCATTTGTGGTCAGCGATCGGAGCAGCCTATCCGAAACCTACTTGACGAATTGTGGGAACACACAACTTTGATAATTCAAGAATGGATCCTTATTTGAGCGCCGCCAACGTACAATAAAAACCATTTCTCGATTGCAGTACCACTTAGAACAAAAAATAAACATTATAAGTTCACCAATGATGTTTAGCTCAATGACTGTATTGCTATGAAGCTCCTATGAATGCTTAAAAGCTCGATGTGCATTAAATAGTGATTATGATATCTTGCTTCTTCAGCCTAGTGAGTTTCTTACTACAACTTCTTCATCCTTTGTGAAATGATCGAAACCAAGAATTAATACCATAAAATGGATGAAGTATGGCAAAAACTGATGTGTCCGGATAACGGAAAAGAGAAAATGTGAGGATTTCCTCTGTTAAATATATTTAATAATCAAGTTGTATTCGCGTAAATTTAATTTAAACTCGAGACCGCAGTTTTAAGCTCCAACAAGTTATGCCAGATTACTTGATATTCTGATAATTTCACATCGACATCAGAAAAACTATAGAACCATTAGAGCTGTTACTATAGCATCCTAACACTCCATCGATCACATTTTCATACCCTGTGGTCATCAACAGTGAATGAATATATATATATATGCTCAACATGCACTTTGGTTAATGAGCTATAACAAGAAGCTTTTACAATGTGTCGAAGAAAGCTAATATCATAGCTACAGAATAGAGGATAATAGGATAAGCTTTCGACGCTGATGATACTCTGAAACATGCGTCATGCATTCGACTCCAATGAGCATCGTATATAAGATGACTGAATTCATATGTGGCCTAAACAATGATTTGCGCTGTTCTACTGATGCACAAAATCAGTCCTTTATCCATCCAGAAAAGTCTGGTGGACATTGCCGACCCCTAAGAAATTTGAAGTTTGGTAAGTCCGGAATTTGTGAGCGACCAACGACCCACGTGTGTGTCACAGAACACTTCTTAACACTGGCAGTATAGCATCCTCTTGACAAAATAAACGACATATAGTACTTACTGTGAAAAACCTATACACCACGAAGATAGAAGGTAAGGTATAACAGATGACTGCGATATTAGAACCCTTAGAAAACAGGAATCATGACGCAGATGATCAAGCATTAATGACCGAAAAACTAAATAAAAATAAGCACTACAAGACAGTTACGTTACTGATAGATTGTCGAAAAAGTTTCTGCAGTATTACCAGAGAAAATAATTTTTACACAAGTATTTTGAGCGAATTTGAGCTCATCAGAAAGCTCGTTTTTTGTGCATCGACTATACATCACTTATCTACATTCGACAAATCTGCAAGGCGTTATGGTGGCGACGACATTTGCGATGTTCATACAGCTTAGCGTTGGTTCAGGACATTCCGTAAAATGTCGTGATTTGGAAGGAACTACTCCAACTATTAATGTCTTTTGCTTAAGCTTGATTGGTATATGAAGAGATTTTTTCTATGAATTTTGAAAATACGCCAGAATCTTTCCTCGAAGCTTTTCAATTCATGCGAATCCACGGAGTTTTCCAAGGGAAAAAGATTATTAGTATTAGATTGCTCTTCCTACATAAAATGAATTACAAATACTTGATGTCATTAAAAAGCATGGATTGATTTTGAAAAGAATTGCAAAGATAATAGTTACACAGTGTAAAAAAAGCTTAATTTCATGGGAACAAAAAGCAACTCATTTACTGCGCAAATTGCATACAGCTCCTAGTGACCTGTTCCAAGATATACTATTTGATGGCTCGTTTTCGTACCTGAGCGTTTTCTACCTCTTTGTCTCCGCTTCAGGTCAACTTTCTGATGTTCATGATCCTCAACACCTCTAACTCTTTTTCCTCACATATCGCGTTGTCGCTGGTGACGAGCGTTCGTCGTCATAAGTCATGAAAAGAATAGTGTTTTTCATGACTAGTCTCCTAATGCGGATGACATAACTCGTAATGAGAAACAGCCCCCGCACAGCCATCCACCACAACCAGCAGAAAGAAACATACTGCCACCGACTATGACAATTCATGCAGGTAAACAAAATAGATGACCAAATAACAATCGAAAATCGAATGTATTCACAAGAATAATCTTATTGAGATATGCTCTCAGTGTAAAAACATAACTTCAAGCACTGCTGATGGCAGATACTTCTGAAATTATATTGAACGAAGGAACTGCAGTTTATAAGCAAAGAAAAGGAGGCAACTCAATATTAGACAAGTTCCACGGTTAAGGAAAAAATAAAGAGAGAGAGAGTGCTACAGGTACAGCTTGCTCTGTTAAGAATTCACGAAATCGACCTCAACAGAAAAACGGCCTTGAAATAGTACATAACACTGAATATATCCAAATAGGCGAAAAAGTCAAAATACTTTAGAGCACCTACCATTCAACATGCAAGCAACTTTGATGTTACAAAAATATTCTTCATATCTTCAAATCCACAAATTTTAATCTCATAATAGATCGTTGACTAAAATTGTACCACAGATCCATGAGCTCACTTGCAAACTATGCAAAGATTTTTGCTTGTAAATTTTCCTCATGGAGATACCGAGTGGATCAATCAGTACGGGATTACGCGACGCCTTTCCAGATTACTAATAAAAGAATTCAAGGGCACAGAAACACAGCAACAAGGATTTTGATGTGGACTGTCACAATCCTAGCGCAGGAATCAAAAATATCTACGCCAAAACTCTTGAGGCATTTTGGATAAACGTCAAAAACCCCGAAATGAACCAGAAGGACGAATGCGTCAATATCACATGAGATCTCGCGCCCTTTCTTCGTTTGATCTTATAGCCTGACCTAGGCAAACACATGAACAAGTTCCTCCGCATCATTCAAATAGACTTATACTACATCCGCCCAGGCTTTGAAGAAGGCGGGTCGCCGAAACGTCAGACGATTTACTACGATTAATTTACCAACCTCGCGTCAGCTAATCAAGATAAGTTTTTTTTTCGATTTTCATATACTAATAAAAGGTTTAGTCAGTTGATAAAAGTGATATTAACAACCTATACGGATACAATATATGTTCCAATACATTCAAGAAAATGATTATTACTCCTGAAATATTCGAATGATCTTTTGAACCTCCATGTGTATCAATAGCTGTCAGTTTTTCAAGTAAATCTCATAAATTATGTAACTATGAGCAGCACGCTTGGTGCAGTGGTTACAGGTGCTCTGCGACACACATATCGAACAATATTTAATCGATGGTTCGACCCCGCGCACGAAGTTCATCAAGCCTTCCAACCCTCCAGGGTCGGTGAATAGGCAAGAAGAAACCTTTCCGAGAGGGCAACATCACTGATTTCACACATTGATGGGCCACTAGAAGTCACTGTAAAAGCCACATACGCACTCAATTGTCTCAAACAAATCTATGAATTAAAGACAAAGTTTTGCTCGTAAAAATGCTTAGTTACCCAAGTTTGAGATCTCGTGTCACAAAATGGCGGAAATAAAGAAGCGAAACAATCAATGGCTTCACAGAACAACGTACCTCTTCACATAAATCGACCATTCGAATTCTGGTGATACACTTAGACATTTAGAACAAACTAACACTTTATTCACTTATCTATAGGTCTTATTAACACGACTTATTTGCATATTATGCACTCCTTGAACTTTTTCATACCTCCACTAGATTCTTGCGACACTTGCTCACTAACCACGTATCCTTTCCTTTCGTTACTCTCACGAAATACGGTAATCCTACCTGCCTAGTGTGAAACAAAGTCTACAATAATTCTATTTATGCTTTCGCTTCCTCTCTAAAGATACACGGTAAAGTGCTCAATATTTATATGTGCGTAGCAAACTACCTCTAAATGTGGCACTGTATGCTTCGTGGCTTTTATATCGTCACATATTTTGTTGACTACTCTTTGATTCAACCCCAGTTGCGTTTTCATTCCTCGTTACAACAGCTTTGGAAATCATGTCTATCCAATATTGAAAATACCCACTACTGAGCTCTTCCAAAACACTACTTATTCTTTCCCATCTTTCTGCTAGTCTACTTCTACTTGATGAAATGTACATTGGTTTTCATTGCCTTCGACCTCGGAAAATTGTTCATCACTAGCTTTTAGCACAAGAACATGTATTAGAAATGCTGTTTCATAATATACGCCGACATCGAATAATCGGATAGGCGCCCTCTTTCCATACCTATTCTTCACGTTCAAAACAGTAACCACCATACTTATATGATAAAAGTTAGTCGATAGACTGATAGTATCGATAATACATATGTGACAAAATAGCCATATAAGTGAATAAAGGCAACGATAATTTACATTAATTGAAAATCACCTCAGAACAAATACGTTTCATAGAAATTACGGCTATTATAATTTATAGAAGTCTGAGATAAAAAAGTAAGTTTTCCTGTCCTTATAACGTAGAAATTTCGATGTTTCAGATTCAAAAAATTATTCTGTCAGCATGACTCGGTTCAATATCGATATCGACTACCCATACCAAATCGTTGACGATTGGTTGCTGACGGATAGATGCGTTGTAGCGTAGAAAGAGTGGTGTCGAAAGTGGGCGTTGGTAGTGCAACGGTTCAAGTGCTCGCCTACCGATAGGGTAAAATGTGGGCTCGAGTTTAACTGACATGAAAGTTTTGCACATGACTCTGGATCACTGGGTATATAATAACATTATACCAGCGGTAGAAGCAAAAATAAAAACTATGTTTAATCACCTAAAACCTATCCTTTTGACTTCCATTAGTTGAGTTGCGATATCCGATAATCGAAGCATTTGGAAAAACAAGGTTTCGTTGAACTCACAAAGTCTAATCGAAATGTAAAGTTAACATCTTTGAAACTCATCCTTACTAATGAATACAGATCATTCAAGTGTCCTATTAGGTAAATAGAGACTTTCGAACGTTGCAGTCGTCAGTTAACGTGAGGATGAATAGTCATTGTAAATAAAAACTCTAGCTGCTTTTTTTATAGTTTCAATTACAGAAACTAGAGGAAAATTCATGTTGTTGATGATAACGTTGTCTAGCTAGTACCAAGTGCTCGATGCCTTATTGAAAATACAGGTAATCACAATCTCATTTGAAAACTTGTTTGAATTCCTACGAACAACGAGTGCGTAGCGAATAAGTTAGAAGTGTCATGAGCTGGACGTCGTGTATGCCTCCGATAAATACCTAAGCCTCTGATCTCTATAGAGTAGTTAACATGGTACTCGAATTGTGTGGAAACAATCTGAACTAGTGACTTCATATATATTGAAGGGTCACTGTTAGTATGGGCGAAATACGCATTCACACCTCAGCGACTTTTAATGAACTCGAATACATAGTGCATCTTTGAGAGAGAGATTAACGGCGAACGCCTCATACCTCTATTTCTAAAAATATAAATAATTCACAGTTTTCTGACATCGCTAAATCAAGAAGTACATGACGAATATGATATCAGGATTACTAAACTATTAGCAAATAATCTCTAATTCACTCTTATAGTTCTCGCAACTGATACATTTATGTCAACTTTCCCTGCAATCCTATGGCATCGTTTAGCAAGGAAATATTACAGTATGTTAAAGTTCAGTGCAAAGCATGGTTTTGCACTTAAGAGACTGACAGTGACAACACAACTATAATTTCTTGTAAAGGTTCAGCAACCATAAGAGTTTGGTAAAAATCACTATCGTTACAGAGAAACCCGATCCCACGTCGCCACCTCAGTGACAACAGTGGTCATGAATAACACACACAACAAGGCGCTCGAATTTTGGCCACGCAGTACGAGTCACATGTAATTCGCGCCAATCACTCCTGTCAACCAAAAAAAGATATCAGATGCTACTCATTGGCAAGAACCCCTGCTTAACTTATTTGGTATAAAGGCAGAAGATAGCGGTAAAACTTCTTCACTGGTATTTGTGCAGCAGAAACATTTTGATATCCTCATCACTGGTACAATTCGTCAACGAAGTTATCTCAACACCCTTCACACCAGCAACGACACTGTGCTGATGTCAATCACACGAATGAAAACCAATTTTTCTAGGGCACGATGGGTAGGAAGTGAACACCTTAACGTCGTACAACAACACAACATCCGGGAAATGGAGCGACTCATATATGCTTCATATAGGCCATGCTCACGCCATCTATGAATCATGTACCACTCATAGCCATCCGCATAGGTAGGCTGTGCCAAAGCTCTCTTCTCAAAATGATCATTCAAATTTGGAGAAGATCTACATGTAAAGATATCGCAAGTGAGAAGCACCATGATGATTATGAAATTGATAAAACCACATTTAAATGAGATAAATGCGTAAGAAACGATGCTGCTGAAAGCTTAGAGCTTAGTCCAAACTAAAAACCATATCGAGGCAGGAAGAAACAGCTTAACCACATTCTCATTCTTCTGATTTACACTCAACAGTATAGTGGAGTCCGCAAAGATCCGTTGATCTGCCTTAAGATTCTGAAATAGACAGTTTCACAGAGAGGAAAAGTCGTAGTAAAATAGATTTATGATATGTACTTGAACATCGTTCTGAAGGCAAGTCATTACCAAACAATGCGTTTGATTCAAATAAGCTCTCGAAATCAGGCATAGCTATCTCATCACTTTCATCTATAATACAAACTATTTTAAGATCCTCAAAAGTTTTTTTAGTCATTTTGATGATCAGTAACGTCAACAAGACAACTATCAGATACCAACCTGAAACGGAGAAAAATACTAATGTAATTTCACAGCTGAATAAAATGTGACGTTCGCACACAAATTTCAGTAAGAAGGGATACACTGATTCATGCAGTTTCGAATAGGCTGCTCATCACGAACAACTCCAAATAATACTCAATAATGTTGGATGATGTGCAAAACTTTGACGTTAGACGAGAATCGAACCCGCATTTTACCCTATCCGGAAGCGCGTGCTCTAACCCGTTGCACTACCGACGCATGTTTTGCCAGCACTCTAGCTTTGAACGCTGGTCAATCTGGTTTAATGGTTTGGACTTCGTTGTCAAGCGAAAATATCTCTCACATGTTTCAGCAACTACATAACTCACCACTCTATCTGCTAATACAAATATAAAAACAACACTGAAAAGCGCGAACACGACACTTCATATCACAACATCTCAGATAAACAGCGCAAAGCACGAGAGGCGAGAATCCAACTAACATTACGAGACCCACCGAATCAACGCCTAAACCCATGAGATGAGCGCGATTCACAGCGAACATTAGAGATTGCAGCGATTGTATCATGACTGCTTTCTGGATAGGAGGCAGTACTTTTGAAACGGTACCACCAGCAAACGATTACGACAGATTAAGTGACTGCGACGTTGTTGAATGCCTCCCTTGAAAAGACACAATAACGGTAGTCAGCCACCTGGCCTGGTCAACGGTAAGTGTGAAGCCGAAGGAACGAACTGATCAAGTACATATTAATCACGCCATATGATATCACGTTATGGAGAATAGGCGTGGCCGGAAGGAGCAACAGCACACAGCGTCGACAGCCTTGGATAGGATAGTTGTCATGTCTCAGAACTGAAGCAATAGCAGGGAGGAGTTCATCGAATATCTCATATAGACTTTTTTCCGATAGAATATAAGAAAAAAGGTTGCGGAGTGGGATCAAGTGAACGTCACCACATTCGAAGCAGTCCACCACCATTAGGACGACGATTGCGCATGAAAGAAACGTATAAATCATGTGCTGGTGCTCACACTACCTTTACGTACCAGATATCACACACTCAAGTAGAGATGAGAAAAGTAGTTTTCATGTCACCCATTCACTGAAGACATTTTGCAAAAACGATAAAGAAGCTGGAATCTTTGCTTAAAAGCCAATTGAAAGCAAAACTTTCATAGCCCTTTGAAGCAAAATGTTTCCGAGTAACGCTCATTTTCATTGGTAATTTGTCACTGGCCATCGAAGACAACTTTCTACCAATATGGTGTGAATTCAATGTTAAAGACTTATCGTCAACATCGAACTCTTCCTCTTCTCTCGCAGACGTTTTATAACTTGAATGGCACAAAAACACGTCTGTTTTAAGCAATACGTAGAAATGCTCGTACAATCATTAAATCTCGCTTCGCGGGAATCCTCTAGTGCATTACTTGGAATTAGCACTTACTCATGTCTATATATTATTTAGTGCACATAAAATAATAAAATACATTTTCTTTTTGCTTGAGAAATCTATCACGCTTATAAATTACTTGAATATTACTGCAATATAAATGAGTGCACTTGCATAGAGGCTTATCGAATCAATTGTTTAAGAAAATAAAGAACAGATTAGCTCACTTTTATCAAAGAACCTCTCCACTCCACACGACTCAGAATAGATTTTTACGAATTGTTTCATAATTTATGGAAAGAAAATACAAGATATTGTTAGAAAGTTACGATAGTAAACTTTCAACTTCACTGTGCAAGTCTTAGAAGAACAGAAAAATGCTTGTAAAATAATCTTCTAAATAGAAGAAACGGGTTAGAATGATGATCTTATAACAAAAATAGCACTTTTTGTGAACATGATATCACAAAGCTAATCTTGCCAAGCTGTCAATATAATGGAGTTCAGACGTGGGGCGGGATCAAACTGGTAGGATTGTTTCGCTTAATTTCTTCGTTTGACATATTATGTAATAAGTCATCAGATTATATGTTTTGAGCGAGGTATAACAAAACAGTCGAACATAAAGGTATCCTTCATCCGACAGTTTCTATGGGGACGGCGTAGCGTCGTTGTTGGCGATGCTGTATATCAGCAAACAAGATGGCAAGAAGCCAGTTCGATCTCCTCGCCAACATTCTTGAAATTAATTAATTAAACACCTAGTGACGCCTTCGCTCGAATACTTCCTGGATCGCAAAGAGAATCGCCTCGATCAGCGCGGCTTCACAAAAAGGACGGAATTTCCAAGCAACAGGCGACAAAACGTGAAACCTTCGAAAATTTTTGTGGATGTCGATTACGAGAAGAACTGAATGGAACATGTACGAGTTTGCATAGTGAAATAACGAAGACGGATCGTGTAAAAAAATAAATATAGGAGCGCGAGGTGGGAAAGTGGTTAGTGTAGTGGTGTGTTGGTAAGAAAGATGATAAGTAAGGCGATAGTTTGCTAACATTCCCAAATACTCTTTTGCAATCAATCCAGCAAAACGCCTTAGAGAACGACTTAGCTCGGCTACCTTTAAAACTGCAAGAAGAATCGCCTTAACCAACATTCTACGACATTCATGAAGCGGATGAAACTTCAAGCAGTAGGTGAGGCAACATGTGGATATTTGAAGACTTTTCTGGAGGACGAATAGGAGGAAATGAATAGAATGCATATATGTGTTGTGAACCACACAGGCAACTGTGATGATGGCTCGTATAAATTGTAAAGAACAAAAAAGTCTTCACCTAAAGTACTTGTAAGTAAAGATGCACAAGAAAAAAAAACACTTCAGCACTACAGAATCTACATAGAAAAAAATGACAGTCAGTGTTCAAGGTACCAGTTCAATAAGCATAAAATCAGGTACTTAAACTGATAGGCGAGTAGAAAAAGTTATCTCAGAAGAAAAAAATATTTCACACTGTGAATGGTGTCATGTGAAGTGAATGTCAACCTGGAACGTATAAATTGCGCAAGATGAGCATAATGGGACGGCTTTCTAATTTGTTTTACGTGAACTATTACAGTGGGGAGCCGTGGCCGAGTGGTTGTGATGCGCGTGGCGGTACGCGTGGAGCCGAGCTCCATCCCCACCACTCTTTGGCAGCCTATAAGAACGTCCTATGGAACGCCACAGCCAGGCTATCCTCAAGATTGCAGAGAAACTCGCTCGATTAGTATTCTACGTCATTAAAGAAGATGAAAAACGAGTCGAATGCTAGAAGTACTGGATCCACGCAATAAAAATTGTAATGACGGATCGTGTAAATAAATGATGAACTACTACCGTAGCATAAATTGAAACTATCACAATTTTAGAACAGTCTTCAACTAGTTAACGTTCCGCACATGTTTTACAGTGATGTAACATTAGTAGCACTCAATTCTTATCACTTTGATATAAAAACCCCCGCTCATCTGATTTGATTAGGAAAAACCATTTTAAGAAACCATTTTTGACCTATTTAGAAGTTTCGGAAAAAAATTTGACTTTAACGCCAAGCTTTGGCCCTAGATAGCCTTTTTGAAGTCTCCTCTATCATATTCGACCAATTACTGACGATGAAACTCTCTTTAGTGACAATAAAAACATAAAAACCTAAATTTTATCAAAAAACTACCACACTGTCACTGTGAGGCGCTGCGCTTGTCGCACGACCGTGCTTCCTGCCGCGTGAAAAATCAACGTGGGACTCAACGCATTAATGTATTTTCATGCTAGAATCAAGTTCAGCACTTTGAAATGTTATTCTAAAGACATTTGGCAGGACCACCAAGTACAGATACTGAAATAAATGAAATAACAGAAGTACACCTAGAATAACCGCGATTACCACTGGAAAACAATCCTTCTTCTAGAATACAGTTTAAGCGAACAAAAAAAATATGACGCAGCATAAGAAGTTGAGCAGACAGGTGATGTACGTGCATAGCCAACACCTGTACCATCTCCCACCGTGTCATGCACTGAGTGATCAGCAGGCTCCAGTAGGGCTTAATTTCGTAACAAGAGCGCTCAGGGGTAAGCTTTGTGAGCTTCACAAGCTCGAAGAACATCTATAGAACACTCTCAGTGCAAGCACTCCTATATTCTTCTCCTGGAAAGCAACAGCTGACGTCATCGCCGATTCTCGTTTCCATGCGCCCATTTCAAGTTTATTTTTTGTGGGTTTCGGATGGAAGTGTTGAATATCTCCTCAGCTTTCATGATGCATCTGGCAGCATGATTCTTCGCAGCAGACTGGATATACTAAAGTTATAGTGAAGAGCTATTCCACTTTATAGAACGGAACTAAAAAGAAACAATAATCAAATATATTTCCTTTATACTGGATAATATATTTCGAAAATAATACTCGCTTATATCTTTTCAAAGAAAGTACTATTTGATTCATGCATATAGCACAAACTGAAGCTAACCACACCTGCTAGAATAGAAAATGCGATCGCGTATTACCACTGTTATGCAAAACTAAGTAGAACGCCGTTTTCTTTCATGAAGACTTTGTAAGAGAATCCACATTAGAACTTACCAATATTTGTCTTTAATGATATTAAGAATGTACAAGAAGCCGCAAAACTTACAGCAAAAAACCGAAAAAGCCCTAATTTCCTTCAGTTATCGGTCTCAAAACGAATTGTCGCGTGCCCCAAAGCGATAATCTCTTTGGCAAACGGATTTCTTCGCGACTGCAAGGAGAACGATTTGATGCGAGCTGACTTGAAAGGACACCGTTGCTGGACAGATTAGTGACCATACAAACACCCCAACGTTATGCCACAAATAAAACAGTGATGGATGCAAACTCTACCGAATGTGCAGAAGGGATTTGCATGATATTTTGTCTAGTAACAATCTTTTTGGTCAACTAATACTTCCTCATTTCTAAAACAGCGCAGCATACAACCGTGCTATGAAAAAGCCAATATCTCAAGCCATGTGAAAAGTGTTTGCAAAAAAAATCCTGATGACATGACATACTCCAAAAATAGCGAATTATCAGCAAAACCTCCTCGAAAGAACGAAAAGTGAAGATTTTCCTGAATAACTTTATATCCGTTCTAATCTTTTCAGAGTTTAGTAGAATTCAATAAATAAATATTTAATTTCACGTCACTGATACAATCTTGTAAAATATTGGAAAAAAAAGACATGAAAACCGTTGAACCACGTCTCTTGGTAAACGACGTATGTAACTGAAATGTTTTAGCTGAAAAAGTGAGGAAGAACTACCCTCCAAAGACAAAAAATGTGGTTAAAATATGACTGAGAAAAAGGCAAAGCAAGTGCCTCGACGATGGTGTAGTAGGTGACACGTGGGTACCTCGAAGGGTTAGTTGCTGCTCGAAGGTACCTCAGGTTTAATTCTGCTGATGTCTCAATATTTTCTTAGTTGCATTTCATATCATACCCCGTCATGAAAGAAACGAATAGGCAGCAAATTGAAGCTGAATAGCATGATATGTTTCAAAGTATCAAATCAAAAAGGGAAAATGACCCAATTTAATATCTAAGGAATGGACACAGTTCCACGTCATGTAAGGTAGAAATTCCTTACAGTCATACAATCAACTTACCTTCAAAAAGCATGCTCGCTCTGAACGTTATCATGAAATGAAATTAAAAATCTGTTTTCATTCATGCGAAGGTTTCCCTCTCTTTCCGCAAAATTACTCCTGTATTCCGTTTCCGCGAAATTTTGGAGCTCTGTTGCATATTTTATAGGAAAAATATAAGGGACACATACACTTAATCTTAACATTCGTTTGCCAGAACAGCTTTTCATCCATCACCTTTCGGGGTGGTCAGCAAAAATTTAGAACCTACCTCCAACAATTTCGCTTTATTTCGAGTTGATAAAACCATCCACATCCACCTACAAGCCTTACTGAGACTAATGTCCCGCGCTGAAATGCTTTCCAGAAAAAATTAAGTATACAAACGTGTCAAACCTCTGCTATATTTGGTTGCTTTTCACTTGCTCAGTGGTCTCCAATGCGACAATTCGCCACTAGTTCTAAAATAGGGCGAAACCTGAAAAAAGTGAAATTTTTTATAAGCAAAGAAATTTAGGCGAATAAATTAGGAGTGAGATGACAAACACCAAAACTGGCGAACAAAAACAAAAAAAAAAACTCGGATAAATAGGCAGTTTGCATTTTGACATACATACGAGATAAATGTGGAAAAAAATAGATTATTTCAGAGGAAATTTGACGCAGATGATCTCAAACTAGACGAACTAATAGATGTCATAATCAGACTGGGTGAAAATCGGTTCTTTATGGCCCACGTTATTCAATACAGTACTTAGAAAGCTAAAAAGAACCGTATTCAGAATCCAGTAAAATTCTCTTAAGAAAGATAGAAAACTGTTCTAATGAGGTTGACAATCTAACAAGCCCAGCTATCCACTGATCGGCATACTCGAATAATTAATCAAATAATTCTCCAGAAGATCCGATCGAGAAGAGGAGATAGAAAGAAAAAAATGAAAAGACACTGCTTTCTGCAAATTGGAAATGACGTCTAATTTTCAGCTAGTAAACGATCCCATCCTTACTATTCGTTCTATAATTCGCTTTGTTGTATTCTTCAAGTTCAGCTGTTTTTCACAAAATATATGACTACTATGTTACTTATATCTCTTCATGCTTTGAAATATATTGACTCTTAGTAAATCTCCAAAAAGCTCATCTTCCAACTAATGACATTTTATAAACAACAAAGCATGTTTCGGTGCTTTGTTACGTTTTTAATATCTTTCGACTCCATGAGACCATCTTAAGTCACTACAACGATTAGAAGAGATAACAAGTCAATAGTATAGTCGCTAATCAGGTTCGCATGAAACGAATTGAGCTTCACTTCCATTGACTTCTCATCGAGAACGAACTCTCTAAATTCTCTTGTGCAACCTGTCAAAAAAAAAGAAATCTGAAGACTGCTGAATTAAGGGTCAGCATGTTATAAAACCAGATGATCGTTAAAAAAGTGGAGAATTCATCGTTTTGTGCCCTACGTGTCGTATGAGATCTGGGCTGCCCCAAAACTTAGGAATTTCGAATCATTTTGAGTTGAAAAGGGAAAATCGTGAACGCCCAACTACACTGCCGCCGTCTTTAGGCAGTCAGTTTTGCGGCGTATTCATTTCTATTCATTCCCAAGAAGAATAATACTCTTAGCGGATGCATAGAGTAAGAGTAAGACTCGAAATATAAGAAGTAGGTGTGAGAATCTATTCTGACAATGAACAGAATGACAGTGGGAAAATTCAAGGGCGCGATCTATTCGGTTTTGATTCATGTGAACAGAGTGCAAGTGTCTTCATTCTCACATACTCATGTCCTTAAAGATGGCGATCATTCGAAGAAACGGAGACTAGTTTTGGCCGCTATAAGAAGTTGCATACACATTATGACGCAAATGTGACTGATTATATTCTATTAGGTTGGTCCGATCGTTATTGCGGTCAACGCATTGATAAAAATTTGCCGTTTAATATTGGGATATATCTCATAAATATTATTTGAGCTAACATGTCATGTGGCCTTTTATGAGCTCTTATACCGATACAAGTGTATGATTTTGCAATACATTGGAATATATTCTGAAATAATTGTGGCGATTTTATACATTACTTTGAAGTTCATTTCTTGCTTAGACTATGAAAAGGGTGCTAGACAAAAAAGCAAATTCGAGTGATTTTTTTATTCGAGTTCAAATTGGATCGTGAAGCAGCAGAGGCAACTCGCAACGTCAACAACGCATTTGGCTCAGGAACTGCTAAAGAAAGTTCAGTGCAGTGCTAGTTCAAGAAGTTTCGTAAGGGAGACGCGAGCTTTAACAATGAGGAACGTATCGGCCGGCCATGGTAAGTTGATAATGATCAGGTGAGAGAAATCATTGTAGCTACTGCTCTTGAGATTACACGAGATGTTGTAGAAGAGCTCAACGTCGACCGTTCCAGGGTCGTTCGTAATTGCTGCAAGCTGAAAAAGTGGAAATGTTGGTGTAGAAATTTTTGCGGTTTCATTATAGCCAGCCAACAGCCACACGTCGCTCAACGAACGCTTTAAAAGTTGAACAAATTTGGCTTATGAGTTTTGCCTCATTTTCTGTATTCGCCGGCCCTCGTACCTACGTAACCGACTACCAAATCTTTAAGCATCTCAAAGAATTCATAAAGAGAAACCAACATGATGCAGAAAATGCTTTTCGCAAATTCGTCAAATCCCGAGGCATTGATTGTTATGCTACAGGGATAAACACACATATTCCTCGTTGGCAAATATGTGTTGATTGTAATAGCCCCTATTTTTCTTCATAATGATATGTATGAGCATAGTTACAACAATTCAAAAATTAGTGGTCTTAGACCGCAGTTACTTTTGTAAACAAGTCTGGTAAGCAAGTATGAATGATTCCGCCATTTCAAACACGTGGGGCAACCAGTGTAACAAATACTTGTTAAAATTTAATGAATAAAATACATGGAGCTGAGAATGCAAACTGCAAAGGTAACAAGTGTAAGGTTTAAAACTGTAAATAAAACTGTGCGTAACACTGATGAGAGTTAGCGCACATTGCCAACACCTCAAAGAAGCGGATTTTTCGAGAAGAGACGATAATTTCTCGATAACCAGAGCACTTTAAGAATCAGATCAGAATATACGTTTGAGGAAGGAATTGCTTCGTCACCATAATCACTGTACGCACCCAATAACGACATTATAACGTGTGTAGGAAATTATTTTCAAAAATTTCAAAGTCGTAAGTCGAAGGGCTCAACTGATGTGTACATCATCAATGAAAGGGTATGAGAATAGGACCTGAGATTGGTGACGTTTCAAAGACGCTTTTTATGAAAACATCGATAAATGCGTCCGGTGTGATACCTTGGTCGCTGAAGGGGCTAGGTATGCTTCCGTACAAGCTTCTCATTTCAGTGATTTACACTGCTATAAGTTCCTATGTTACGATTCGATAAGTAAGCAAGGCAGGGCTAAAAAATGGGCTCCGTTCATCCAAGACCGTCAGAACGGCTGTCTGACATAGCTATTAGATGATTTCGTACCTAGCAAAAGAGCTTTCCGTGAAAAGTCATGTATGCATAGCAGTAAGAGGCCAATTCAGCACCAAACGCAAGAGTCATATATAACTGGAATCGTCGTGTAATCTAATGAGCAATTCTAATTAAGGTTTCTTGCTGTGTAACGATTGCCAACTACCTTTATATTGGAATTTAGAACAATTCCGAAAAATTGATGACCCGTAAACTGAATGAGAATTAGAGAAACTGTTGACAATATAACATGAATTCTTCTGGTCTGTAACAACAGAAACCGTTAATTCCTGGACCGGCCTGTGACGTACAGTGATATGTGGATTTTGAACAGCGCTAAGAGATATTCTCTACCAATAGGATGGCGATGTAGAAAAGAAGTCCTTCAAGCAAGGCACAAAAACAAAGTATCAATAATGGTACAATGATCACTGTTAGAACTGTCCACCGATGGAGAATCGTATTTAAATATAAAGTAGCAGAATTGCAGAAAAATTAGTAAAACGTTCAGAAACACGAAATTTTCATGCCGACTGAAAAAACAGCAAATCACAGAAAAAAGAGGGCAAGAAAACAGACCACTAATATTCTCAACACACGCACCTCAGATCTACTGAAGAAATACCAAGTTAGTGGGAAAATGAACCTGGTTAGCAACGTTCAATCTCGTAAACCATAATTTATTTCAAGGTTGAGATTATTGATTGAAGTAGGAATTCACATGATAGTACTAAGCAATATGATGGACGACTGTGATTTCTAAGCGCTGCAATTCACATTAGTTTACAGAAATGATAACACTGAAGAGTAGCGCAGATACCAGCAAATTGTTTAGTCTCTACCGCGTATTATTCCACTATCGAAAACACTAATTTGAGCGTGGTCTTAAGAAAACACTCGGAACGAAAGGTATGAAAACAAATTCTTTGCAATGTCGATCATTCAAAACATCTGCAATATACAGGTGCTACTCTCTAGCATGAGAGGAGCTACGAGTGAGAAATGAGAACGGAAATTGGAATGTTTCAACTCATTCGCTTCATCCCTTTTCTAGGCAAGTTTTAGAGTGAAATGCAACCATAAAGACGCTGAGATATGAGCAAAACTCGATACCATTTATACTTCGTACCTGCAATTATCTTTTTCGAAAGGTTCACTTGCTGCTCATTAAGAAATTTGAGGAGCTTGCTTGAACTTTTTCTGCCTAGAAAGAAACTGCAGTGTTCAGGTACTACAACAGAACAGCAGAGCAAAGTAGCCCGAAAATCCATGACATCAGGTTCTGAGTACAATATGTCGTAGAAAAAGTTCTGTCGTTTTTTGAAAATGCAAAAATGCATAGGAAAATTCTAATTGTACACTAATTAAGCACATACAGAAGATAAATCGATGATCGAAATAGTCTCCTTACAATCAAAACAATTCAGATATCAAGCATTGTTTGTCGGTCTACTGGACAATAAGCCAAGTCGTCACTTGAATCTTCTTCAGTTTGATAGACGACTGTTCGGCGAACAAATTCTCGTGGACTTCACTCTCTTGTTTTGCCGGTCAATCGGTCTCCTCCTTCACGAAATGTCTTGAATCAATGCTAAGCGGTACGAACATCGCAAATTTCGTCACCGTACGCCCTGCGGATTTGTCTATGAGCCTCAGAAGCATTGACACCAATTTGTAGGGGAACGGAGTAGCAGACGAACTTCTTTCTTAGACAGTTCCCTTCTAGAGGCAATGTAAGCAAATGCTATATCCTTCGATGCGCAAGAAAACGGGCTTATTGATGAGTTCAAATTGGCACAAATACATGTGTGAGAATCATTTCCTGAGGCAATACGAAAAAACTTTTTTACATCCTATTGATTGTGATAACTGATTTTCGGTCTTGAATCTGAGTGATACGCAATAATAGGCTGTTCGCTTAAGTTTGCCTATATTTGCTCGATATTTGCGTGTTTCAACTGTTAGATTAACAAAAGTGTACCTCAGAGTTGGGCATTGAAAAATAAACTCATGCTAGAGAAGCGCAGATTACACCTTCACAGTTTTCTTACACGGATACTTTACTGGCACAACTAGAAAGAAGAACTGTTGCGAGCAAACAAGTCTCCAAAAAAATTAGAATGGGGATCTATGCGAGTATGTTCCATTTCCAATTCTGATGAACGGAAATGAAAGGCAACGGAGAGGTTCTATGTACTCGATCCGTCCCAGAGCTTCGAATCCTTAATAGACAAAAACCATCGAGGATTACACAGAGTGGGCCATGTTTGAGCCACTTCCTTCTTGACCTGTCGGGTCTGAAGAAAAGGGCAATGAAGGTAAAGGTGATCGCCTCGAAAACTTCATACATCACTTGCAAAAGCACGTGGAGGATATTTCCTGACAGAAATAGCTAGATCGTGCAATGCAGACCTTCAAAAAAAGGATTGGTAAAAGACATTTAATGACGATAAGGTGGTTCAATGATCTGATGAAAAGTACCTCAAAAAAGTTGTAGAATGGAACAGAGAAAAGGTGACAGTATTCTTGGACAACTGGTTTATCTTTATACACATAGGTAGTAAAGTTGAATTCAGTAATTTGACGTCACTGGATACTCTTCCAAGGACGCGATATTTCTATTAATACGTATATAATGACATGATTCACACAACAGAAATCAAAACAAAGCAAAACAAAAACAGATCAGTCATCTTAAAAAAGAAGTCCGTAACAAATTTGTCCAACAGAGATAGAAGTCTCATAAGAAATTTCAAGAAAACTAAGGAGAATATAGTTTAACCTTGAAATGCTGAGCATACGCGGCAGATACAAAATCAGAGAAAAGGAAAAATTGGTCTATAATTTTAATAATCGAGGTCCCACAAAATTTGATAGCAACAGATTCAACTGATGAATGGGATATATGACAAAACCTGCACCTGAAACTACCTGTGAATCTATCTTCTTTCTCCTCAATTTTTCTTACTTTCTCACTATAGTTCGGGGAGACAAGGAATTGAAATATGTAGAAAAACTGACACTGAAAAGGAAAAGAATATGACGAAAATAGGGAGAGCGAAATTAATCAACACTTATCCAGATTGTACGAGTATGTGCAAGTTCAAAACAATAAGTTAGATGATAATAAAGATAATTGTTACGAGGAACTGCCTTAAGTTCATTCAGAATACACAGCAAAGGTTGCGATGAATGTATTACTCATGAATATAAAGGATAAAAGGATAAAGCGCTTGGTGGTCGATCAATCCCCAAGGGATGCACCATGCATTCGTCTTCAATTTCTAACTTCGGTTGAGGTGATCTTAATGCATATGCGGCACTTTACAATGCCTTGCGGTGACCTCTCGCTGAACCGACGGCCCCCCCCCGGTCAACGACGCTTACTAAGCCAAGCCCTTTTCAGACAGTGGAGCAGCAGCCCTAATTACCAATTTACCAACCCGGAAGGATGGATGGCTTGGTGAGTCATGAGCGTGAGATCGAACCATGCACCTCGTGTGCAACGCAGAGCACATCTAGCCCACTGTTCACATGCGCTCATGAATTATATTGGTTTAATAACAATCTTGGGCAATTAGAACAATACAATAGTTAGTAAAAAACCGCAAACATCGTACGACATTCCGCATGCATGTAGTCACTAGGGTGGTTTCTAGAAAGATTGACCTTTATGAGAAACGCTCTCCATCAGTGTGACTAAAATAAAATTAAACAAGTAACAGATATATACATATATATGTATATATAGATACATATATATAACATCCTTTTAAATATATATACATATATATGCTACACATGGCGACGAAAACGAACTCCCCCCTGATCCCTTCGAAGCCAAACAATTCACCCAAGTATATGTGTGAACACTATTTCTAGCCACTCAGCGAATCACTATAAATTGTTAGACAGACGAAAACTATTCACTACATATAGGACAGTAGCATACTACTACACTCTGGCGGTTTGTTCGCACCTTCTTCATTAATCTGGAATAGTTTTCAAATTGATGGTGTAGCTACTAAAGTCAAATGACTGTTTAATATAAAGTACTTTACCTGCTGCTTGGATCGGAGCGTAGGTGTTAAGAAAAAAACACTCGAAACACGAAAAGTATTTCACACTTTAGCACTTTTATTTGATCCGGCTCCATCATACTCTTTTTTCATTTTTTCACTGTAAGGATGACCACTAATACTAACATTCGATTCGTTGTTTCAGTCTTCTTCGGGAATAGCGTAGTGGAATTCCTGTTTGAGCGAGTATATACTTGCAATTCTCCGACGATAGCCTTGCTGGTTAGCGTTCCATAGAACGCTTGTTCTGTCCTTCACTGCCGGGAGCGAGTTGTCGGCGGGGTTGAGGTTGAAGGGGGGGGGGGGGGGGTGGGGGTTGGAAGCATGAGTCAACACGCGCCGCGCACGAGCTATCACAACCCACTCGGGCCAGGGCGCCCCATTTCGAAATAAAGTAAATGCAAAAATCAAAAAACTAGAATTTTTGTGTTAAGTTTAAACCTGGCCATGTTGTAGTGAACAAATCGTATGTCTAACAACCTCGAGTTCGGAAAG
>JAHQIW010004640.1:0-65312 GCA_019055375.1 Parelaphostrongylus tenuis
TTGAAGAATAGTTATTGCTGCTTTCGTTGTTAATGCGCATAAAACAAAGCTCTCAAAGATTCTCCAAAACTTTTTGCTTGACTCTAAATACTTGGCAAGAAAAATACGCCATAGCTTGAAGTTGGCTGCATTTTTACCGCAGAACTTCACCTCATGAGGTAACACTATTATCGAAAGATTAGAATATTTACTTATAAATGAAAGAATAAGAGATTCTTCTAAGTTTTCCAATCAACGTCTAATTTAATTCACAATCTTTCATCCCATTTGAAGTTTCGAACCTGTCGCTGTTGTAAATGTGTGGAGGCCCTAACCCTTCGAGGATTACCGTTGATAGGCAGGCGGCCTCGCGCCGGTGTTGCGCGATAGTAGCCGGCAAGCAGCATCTGCATATCTGGTTGCTTGCCTGCCTTCCCGCGAGACGCAAGGCCGCCAACTGTTGCTGAGTGAGATTGTAGAAAAGTAAGGAATGAAGAAAAAGGCAGAGAAGAGGAGCAAACAGAAACAAAGCTCAGTTTGTGAAAATCAGTACATGAAAATCGTTGTATCTCAAGCTGACTACAAAAACGTCGATTAAAAAGAGACGAAGTAGTATTATATACTAAATGGAAATATGCTTTGTGATGTGATTTCTTGTTTAAACATAAGAAATACAGACGGAATACGGAACCTATAGATGTTCTTTCTACTAGAATCATCTCGTCAGAAACCTTTTTTAATGGAATTGCGTCATTTCATGATCATAATGTTCCCTCAGTCCTGGGTTCGTCTCCTCTCATCTGTCGTCCTAAAGGTCTTCAAATTCGCTCGCAGGCAGCGTTTGCATGTCTGCGCATGCATGCGTGCTGTCCACTCCTACTTTTCCACGAGATGCGACGCCGTTGTTACAGTAGCTGAGTGAGATTTGACGTCGCGCAGCACAGTGCGAAACCTACCATATGGTTCACAAAGGATTATTATAAATAAGCCGTTCCATAGAGTAAAAGCATTGTCAATTTTATCATTATATGAGTTACAAAAAAGGGCCTCAACACTTAAATAAAGTGCTGCAAAGAAGCTGCAGGTCAAAAGCAAATTACTCAAAGGATGGATGCATTGAGGTCAATGCATTTACTCACAACGTCTTAACTCGCTCATGCATTGCCCACAATGCGTTTTACACGTGATGTTAATAAAAGACTGCACAATGATGCTCTACTCGCCCGATTACCACGTCTGGTTGAACACTCGTAGTATAACCACTTATGTCTTGAATAAAGTTAATGATATATTGTTAGAATATCTAACAAAAATGAAGCACATCTTTTACCGAGAATAGTTTTTCGGCAATGATTTTATACAACAAATGCAGTTCTGTGCAATGTCCACTGTTGCAGTGCACGCAATGTGTAAGAGATAATATTCTTCAGATAGTTTCACTGCATTGATTACATAAAATTGGCTTTTATATATCAGAACCCTTCATAATTATTTTCTATCATGGTATTATCACAGATGGCCACATCTTCTAAGCCTGTAGCAGAATCGTGGAGTGGCAGAGGAGTACAGGTGGTTGTTGGTCACTACAGTGGCAATCTGCCACAAGAAAAACTACGTAATTTAACGGATGGTGAGAATTCCGCTCTGCTCATTTCTAACAACATTACATGGAATTATAGGAAAAGGTTACAAGAGTTCAAATTTTCCCACTTTTATAGCCGCGATGTGACGGTGTCACCATTAACACGCGATAAGAACGAAACGCGGACTCAACTTTTGTTAGAGGTTTAGAGCTTTGCATAAAACTTTTCGCTCTTGAAAACAAGATAGATCTCTTCAACTTAGCAGTCGAAGCACTCGATGTGCTCGATTTGGACTGAGTTTTCGCCACCCTGTAATAAAATTATATCTGTTGAGTAATTTGATCAGTTGAAGTCAGATCTTTTATGTGACCCTTCAATTTACTTACAACCTTGATTTTTTCTTAATAATGAGTGACCAACTCAAAGATGACGTACTTCAAGCAAAGAACATATTGCAGCCGTTTCAAAGAGATAATCTACGATTGACACCACTATGCATTACACCATTGAATTTACTAAATTTCGAAGGCAGTTTTTGTTTTCTGATCTCCGTTATTCGAATAACTCTTACAAAATTTCAAGCGATAATCATTGGCTACTTACCTAAATTGGAGATGCAATAAGAGGAAGTTCAGAAGAGATCAACGCAAACAACTATAATCCGATCGGTTGGGGTGAAGGTGGAATGGCAGTGAAACTATCAAAGGAAGAAGAACTTCTCTCGGATGAGACGTTTAGTATCAATCAGGTTAGACCGAAATAACAACTAGCGCAAGAACTACAGTTCTTAAATGCTAATGTAACTCATTTGTCATCTGCACGACTTGTGATCCCGTCGAATGCCAAGTAATTTGTGACGGCACCGATAACCCCACCACTTCCTCTTACGCAGTAATGTCCAAGAAGTGATATAGTAAGACTTCACATTTCGGTTCGGTGCCTTTTTTGAGTTGTGCTTTACCAATGAAGCAGCTAGGATGACTTCATGAGACTTTTATAGATTTTTCGTTTGGTGGGTTTCTGCATCAAAATATCGAATGACTTCATTTTCCGTGTTCCTTCTGGAGTACGAGCGTCCACTCTACATTACATTTCGATGCCCATTGTCCTTCATCAACCAAAACTATGTTACAGATTACTTTGGGTCAATAATCTAGATGAGAATGTTAATACTATAATGGTCCAGAAACAATGATAACTATTATACCTGTAGTTCTACTAAAATATACAACAATCAATGGTTCCACTTTAGTTCAGCTTGTACGTGAGCGATCGCATTGCCTTGAATAGATCTCTAGGCGACTACCGAAAACCATCCTGCCGTTCGAAAAAATACAGAGGTGAGTAAAACAAGAACGATCTGAGGCCGTGTCGTTAAAGATTGTGAGGAACGATTTCGATGCCTATTAATTTCTCTGTAAAGTTAATGATGATAAGGTAGCTTGTGCTGAACTCATGCGTGCAATTGATTCCATACTTAAGCAGTGCGCAAATTCACCAAATCACAAAGGACGCTTTCCTACTCAGCACAAATCTCACTTAATTAGCAAACCAATCAGGAACAGTGCTTTTTTTTTCGAAAGGCGTGTCACAATTTTTCCAAGTTAAATAGAAACATTATTCAACAGCTTCTAGCGATGGTATGATGTTATAGTATTCCCAATGATGGAGAGCGATGTGCAACCATTTGCGTCGCGGGACCTGAATCCGCATTTCACCCTGTCCGATGGCGCCATTGGTTGAGTGAAATGTGGGTTCAAATCCCGCCTCACGCGAATGTTTTGCACATCACTCTACATCATTGGGCTTTCCAAGTCATCACCACTTACCACAAAGTAATTATTTAGCTTTTGAGACTGCGGCAATTATAACTCTTAACTAAACATCAAAAAGTAAATATGAGATTCCTTTTTGACACGGGTATCCCTGATGGAAATGAGCTCTTTTCTGACCACTGCAGATTGCTGTTAAAAACTCAAACGATAAAAAAATCGCTCGATAAAAAATCAATATTATAGTGCGAACACATGTACCGTATAGCATAGGGTCCGTTCCTTAGTTATAATTCAATTTATGAAAAGAAATCATGGATCTGCCTCTGTTCCTCTCAATCTTGGGGAATTCAGTACAATCCAATAGAAAATGAAATTCGTCTATTCAGCAAATTCTGAATTACCATCGACCTCTGTGATCATCGTCTATCACAACGAAGCTTTCTCAACTCTTCTACGCACCGTTCATAGCGTCGTTAACCGGTCGCCAATAAGCCTTCTAGCTGAAATTATTCTTGTCGATGACTTTTCAAATCGCAGTGAGTATCTTCCTTTCACAAAAACGCAACTCAAATAGATGCTAATGATTTGATTACCAGAATCATAGTAAAAAAAAAGCCAAGTGTGGTTGGAAGTTGTTTTCCGTGACAGCAATTTTCTTCAGCAGTGGTTAGGATGAAACGCTTTGAAAGGAAGCAGTTTGCTAGTTTGATGGGAAAGTGTGACAATAGAATGATTCGTTCTCTTCAGATGACCATTAGGCAACCCTTTGCGAAAAAGACATTGCAGTTGTGCACAAAGGAGAAAACAAGTAGATGATAAGAAATAACTAAGATGGAATATTGCAGTTGATCTACGCGAAAATTTCCTAACATTGACAATGGGTTTTTCTCCATCGTTTGAATGAAATAAATGAAAATCTATTTTGAATCGAGGAAAAACTCGTGTACAATCTTTAATTTCAAATATTTTGAGTTTTCTTCATAGGGACATAATTGTCGCAAATGTTTCAGCTTTTCTCAAATATTCAACACTTGATGAAGCTGTACGTAGTCTACCAGTGGCAGTGAAAATTCTACGAGCGAAACAAAGAGTCGGACTGATTAGAGCAAGGCTAATGGGAGCACAGGTAATAACAGATTCGTTCAGAATACAGCCTTCTAAAGCTACAGAAAACTTAAGAGTATAGGATTACTCGAAAAAGTTCTGTACTTCAGGAAGCCACTGGGGATGTTCTCACATTCCTCGATTCACATTGTGAGTGCACGGAAGGTTGGCTGGAACCGTTGTTGGATAGAATAAGGGATAATCGGTTAGTCATTATTTGCCGACTGTTTTCTTCTACGAACCGTGCGTATTTCTCGTTTTTAGAAGCCATAGAGTGCACTTTTATGGAAGCTGTTTTTTTACCGTGTAAAATAACCTCAGTGTGAAGGAGCTTTTCTCTATATATAGCAATAAATGTTTTATGGCTCTCCATTTACATTATCAAGGTTAATCAAGAGGAAAGAAATTATGTTCATGTACTAGTGAACGCTCTGGAACTTTCGCAGTTCTTTCTCATACCTTTTTTAACCCATATGAATCAGAACGGTTCAAGCGTAGTATTGAAATCAGTACTATATAGTTTTCAATAATCAGCCTTGAGGAGGCGAGCAAGTGTACTGAGATCATCGCTTTACCGTTTCGGTATCAAATTGGTAAGAAGGCTCCAAAAGGACTCAGGGTTCTGGGAAATATTTTCAAACGGTCATTAATTACCGTATCTATGAACTGAAGTGTACGTGGCATGCTTTATAGGTTGAGAGATGGATATGTAACTTAGAGGATTCGCATTCGTAGAAACGTCCATAAGCCTTAATAGATGGATTGGTACGCTGAAAGCTAGCAGAATCACTGCATGAAAAAATAAAAGCTTGTATCTTTTTTGGAGCATTATTTAGTATGAATGTTCTATTTTCTTCCGAGAATCGCCAAAAATAGTTGATGAACGTTTTTAGAAAGTTTGTGGTTTGTCCGGTTATTGATGTCATCAACGATCGAACTTTTCAATACCAAAAAGGTCTCGATATGTTTCGCGGTGGTTTCAATTGGAACCTGCAGTTCAGGTAAAAAGTTCTCCTGCTGTTTCCGCCATCATGTTCAGCTAACCAATCTTTCTATAATTTATTTCATTTCATCACGATTGCGCAGCTCAAAAAGAGCGAAAACAGTTGTTTCTACACGATTCAGTAGAAGCTGACAGGCATTAAAATTGAATTGAACAATAATTTTAGATTATGAGGATTATAGGATTAATATGTGACTGGTAGGATTTAAAATTAGCAATAGTGATTAATTCCAAAATGTTCCCTTCAAAATTGTAATAAAACGTAAATAGACTAGAAAAAAGTTTTCAGCTAAAATTTCCTTGCTGTTTCACTTTCTCCATACAAAAAAATAATTTCAGATGGTACTCGTTACCGAATGAGATAGTAAAGCAACGCCTTGGCGATCCGAGCGCTCCCATACCGTGGGTTTCGTTTTGTTACATTTAGAACTCTAGTATATAAACCCAATCGATCACTTTTTACAGATTTTTCTCCTATTTTTTTAGTTCACCGACAATGGCTGGTGGCCTGTTCAGTATAGATCGGCGTTACTTCGAAGAGCTCGGCACGTACGATCATGAGATGGACATCTGGGGTGGCGAGAATCTTGAAATTTCATTCCGCGTACGTTGCTTACCTATGATCCGATTTGTAATATTTCTCTACTGCTTCGATTCATAAGATATTCACAGCAGTAAGACCTAGTACTTGTCCATTATAAGGCGACAAATGAAAAACAGATCTCATTTGCTGGACAGGCGCTTTTCATAGGAGTGTTAGTAATCATTCAAAAGCATGAATCTCTAGCTACAGCCTCCACCTAGCCGTTATTCAGAAAAGTCTTTCTTTGACGTTGTTATAGAAGGAAAACTTATGTGTTTCACGCACTCATATTTCTTGCAAGACAGAGATCATTCCTCACACTATTGTTAATCATTCTAAAGCGTAGGACTCAAGATCCCAATGCTGTGTTTATTTTTTTGAAAAATGCGTTTCCCTGCAGTGTAGCAGGGATAATAAGATTCAAGTTTCACACAATTGGCTTGCTTGTTCACAGGCTAATTCGCGGTCAGGGGCCTGGTGGCCGCAGATTCGATGCGGCTGTCGTCCACGATCGATGGCTTGGCGATTCGGAGAAGTGTGATTCTGTCGTATGATTAGGAATTTTTTCTTTGCTTCGAAGAGAACTTCATATCAAACCGTATGACTCTGCTACTAAGGAACTTTCTTCACACGTTGATATGCTTCTGGTGTTTCCAGCGAAGTAATGGTTGAATTGCGCAGCCGATTTGAAACATAATCTTTTTCGAATTTTACAGCGTTATAGAAAGAATCTCTGAAAAAAACCGGTCAGGTTTCGCGCAAGCCAGAGATTTGAGCCTTCGAATTGATTACTAACACTCCTGTAAAAAACTCCTGTCCAGCGAATGAGATCGGTTTACCATTTGCCGCCTTATTATGGACAAGACCTAGGACCATATATGAATCTCACTTGGCGAAAATCATGTAACAGTTGGCATAAGTGGATCGTACGGCCGAATTTCTCCTGCGACTTCGATTATTTGCGCAACTGAAGCTTTGAGAATAGCAGGAGTTTGAAGATAAAAAATGGTTCTATAACCTTGAATCTACAATAAATGTCTTTCTATCTCTTTCAGCTGAGCTTCTGCTAAAATTCAGCTTTACCAGGAGATTTAAAACAGTACTTGTTATTTCGTAGCTTTTCACGCAACTTAGTCGCAAAACCATTCACCGCAGCGACAATTACATGCTAAATGAAAAACCGCTTATTCGTTGTTCAAAATATGAGACATGACAGAACAGTAGTATACCTGCAATATGCAGTACAATATATCATAAAAAGTCAACTCTAACATTGACAGTACATCAATCAGTAACATTTATTGATAGCTAAGACATATTGAGTCTGCGACAAAATGAAGTGTTTCTTTGAGATCGTGTGAATTGAAATCAGCGCGTAGAGTCGCGGGTAATTTAAGTGAAGGCATATTTTGGGCTTTCAGTGGACCTTTCAAGATAATTGGTAACCCGTGCAAATCTGTAGACTTTTGAACAAGACACCATTAGTTCTATAATGATCAAATGATGAGCTTTTGACATCTATAAATCTTTTCTTTTCACCTTTCGTCGTCGTTAAGCAGCCAAGCGTTTTAACAAGAGGATTTCGTCATAGAAGTGCATTGGTATCCACTCGCTGTAATCAACGGTCATCATGTGTAATTGCGCTCATGTTTAGGAATGAATAATTTCAATGATTTCGTGAATTTCATTGGAGCGCGTGAGGGTCAGTGACTGGAAGTGCTATGCGAAACCCATGTTCGATCAGGCGAAGGCCGATAGTTTGATCCCGCGCTGAAACCTTAAAGCCTTCCATCCATTCTGAGTTAGTGATCTGATACCAAATTTGTCTTGAAGGATAGCAGCACTGATTTGATAAGTCAGTAAGCCACCACGAGTCATTATAAAAGCTCGGAAATGCATTTAATCCCCTCTAACAAAGCTAAAAATTGAAGACGAATACATGAAGCATCTCTCAGAGACTGACCAAAGCCAAAAGTGTTTTCTTTTATTCTTTTCTTCACAAACGTCAACAAAAAACCACATTTCTAGCCCCTAGCAAGTTTTTTGGATAACCTGAACATCAAAAACGTGGTGGTCAATGCGAATCTCATATCATGAAAAAGGAAAGAAGTCACCTCGTCAAAAAAGAGTCGTATTTGACATACCATTTCTACGTTCTCGTAACTGCTCAGAGGACCTGGTGATTTCTTTAGTACTGATGAGACACACTTCGCTCTCGCAGTTGTTGATCAACGTGAAATTCAGTTCGTGAACTGGTTGCGTTCAACTATTCCAGATTTGGCAATGTGGTGGACGTGTGGAAATTCTCCCATGTTCACACGTTGGTCATGTCTTTCGGCATATTTCACCTCATGATATTCCTGGTAATTCTTCTGGAAAGGTGAGCACAAAGAGTGACTTTTGTGACTTTGAAACCCTTAGTATCGTCTTTTCAAATGCCTTGTACAGTCGTCTGTCTCAGCTTAATAGTCCTTGAGTTCTCAATAGAGTGTTGTCATTATGAATTCAATGCTATACCATCTCAACAGATCCTTGATGGCAATATGATTCGCGTTTCGGAAGTTTGGATGGACGAATGGAAGTTTTTGTTCTACAAGCTAGCTCCACGTTAGTATTTTTTGTGAAGCGCAGAACATGCAAAGACTTTTTCTAAATTTATATATTGTTTTAAGAGACAGCAAAACTTCGCAGTCTCGTGGATTTGAGCGAGCGAATAGAACTTCGTCGCAGGCTACAGTGCAAGAATTTTAGATGGTACCTTGAGAACGTGTTCACAGATCATCATATGCCTATGGAAGAGGACTTCTTCGGAAGAGTTGGTTTCTCTAAACCTTCCATATCTTCCAGCTGATTTTTTCCTACTGATCTCATTTTTTTCCATCGCCCTTCAATCCTTGAAAGTCAGCCTTTAGATATATTTCTCAGCTGACACTTCTAACACGACATGTCTAGCATGGGATTTGTCCACGTCCACTATCAAGAAAATCACTCAAAGAGCTTGCTCGAACAAAAATCTAAGAACACAGGTGATTTGCTGCAGTTTTAAATTATGCCTAGATGTTTCAGATTTCCACCGATTCGAAGAGATTTTGCATCGTTAACCGTCCCGGCGAGCCGGGTACCAAGAATCATCAGCTAAATATGACGCCCTGTACGTTAGGATTCGATCATTGGCAGGTCGGTTAAGAGAGTTTTACCTACGACAAAGGAATCCTAACGTACAGAGTGTTTTATTAGGTTGAGGGAGAAATTCCTCAACGCACGCTAAAAATTCGAAGTTTATGCATAATTGAAATAAAAATAGCGATAATTATTCTTCAAACTAAAGACCATCATTGTGCTGACAATTCTCTGCCAACGATCTGCAAGCTTGCGGATCCACACGAGATGCCATTCCTAAATCTTTAAATCAAAAAAACCTTGACATGACTCTTCAACTCATCAAATTTCTGGAATCGGCGTCCAGGCAGGAAAAGTTCCATTGAGCGGAGACGAGACAATAATCGGACGGCGCAGCAGCTGGGGCTGCAGGCTGGGTGCGGCAAGTCCTCAACTCCCTCCAATTCGTCAAACTTTTCCTCAGTCTTCTCCGTGGTATGAGGTTTGGCATTGTCTTGCTGAAATAGCGCACTTTCAGCGGAGCAAAATTGGGTAATTTTCCTCCAATACATCGTAAACTCGTTCTAGCTGTGGGTTATTCATTTTTCATATTTCAATCCTTCTATTATTGGCAAAACTACGTCTAATGATTTTTGAAGAAAATTTTTGAAAAGAACACATAGTTTCATTGCCGGTAAAAAAAGAATAAGGTAGAAGAGAGTTGAATGAAATGAAGTTATACGCAAAGTTTGATTTTTTTTTTCGTTTCATACTGTGTGAGAATAAATGCAATAAATTACCTTCAAATATGTGAAAATGGTAGCAGCTCAAAGAAAGATAAGATAAAAATTGCTTTCTGGAGCAGAAATTGACAGCGTAAATGATTAAAGGATTTATTCACTTGTAGCCATGCGCAAGAATGAATAGTTGCTGATTTACGAAACGAAAATGAGGATATTTTAGAATATGCATAGACATAGATGATATACTAGAATTGACTGTTAACAATTCGAAAATTGACTTTTCGTTCGCATTAGGTTTTCCATTTGAGAAGTGCTGAATTTCAGAAGAGGCGTTGGCGCTGTTTTTTGCTATCGATAGATCTAATTTTATTCCAAAACCACTGCTCGCGATGAAAGCGTACCTCAACTGGTGGTTGACCGCGTCGCGCGCCAGAAAAAAATCAACGCGGCCCTCAACTTTTCAATTTCTCTTAATCTGTCAAGTTGTCTATCTTATAAAAAGTTTATGCGATGCTGGTATCTTCCTTAGAATGATGGCCAACGTCTCGCCGACATCGTTTTACGCAGAGTCATCTGCTCAGTTGAAGCTCTTTCACATCTGATGGCGGTTCAGCGTTTACCTCCTCCACACAAGTAGTTTAGCAGCTCTAAGGAATGAGAAATCGCCAAAACGTTAACCATTCTTTTTCGAAGATGCCAATCTCGTAAAAGCTTATATAAAAAAGACAATTCGTGACATGCTTCTCATTTTTTATGCCGAGGTTTAGCGAGAGTTGATCTCTTGGATCTCTAGATTTAGTTTCGCTTTTTGAGATACTGACTTTTCGAAATGGTCGAAAAGCGCCACGCAAAATGTCGTCGTTTGCATGCAAGCCATTTTTCATCACATATCGCAATTCGATCAATGGATGGATTGGCCCTGTTTCGCACGTCACTGCTTTTTTCCAATTTCCAGTTCAGTGCAGATGACCAAAAGTGATTGATGAACGTCCAGTTCTTCCCCTACTTTTCTGGAACGTCTATTTCTTGTTGATTCACCTTATCAATTAACTTCAATCGGTTGTGCACACTCGCTGAAGGACGTTCACCGTTGCCCTCATTCATCAGGCTCTCGTCGTTGCGAAGTCCGTCGCATCAGTGTAAGTTTTACGTTCTGGACTTTTGGAAACATCAAGGCTTAGTATTTTCAATAGTTTCCGGAAATATTGATTAAACAGTAAAATTACGCTAAACCAATCTTTCAAAACTCTTAGTCAATAGAGCAGGGCGCCATAATACTTATCCTATTAAGTCCCACGTTGATTTTTAACGCGACAGACGGCGGGTTGGCGCGGCGAGCGCCGCGCGTCGCTATGACAGTGCGGTAGTTTTTTGATGAATTTGGGTTTTATTAGTAAGAGAGAGTGTTTAAACATTGTAATATAGTGGCATTTCATCGATAACGCGGAGCAACTTTTTATTATTGGTGGACTTCAGGGCTTGAGACTTCTTTAGAAATGTAGAAGAGGCTTTGCTCTGATGTATTATGAGTGCTAACTTCTCATCTTATCCACTTGCACTTCGATATGAACATTATTCAGAGCTGAAACCGCATTCAGATCTTTTCTCGCCAGCGTTTGCTCAACATCAAAATTTCATCTCAAAATATCAAGATGTCCTCTGTGAAGTTGAAACAACGCACTCTAAAAACAAATCTAATCCTTTTCTGTAAGTTAAATGTAGTATAAAGATTGTTTCACATATCTAGTTTGGTATTTAATTGGCATTCCTTAAGCTGTTGAAAGATTGCAAAAACACGGATTAAAAAAGGAACTGCCCATTGATTTAGAGGGACTCAAACCCACATTTACTCTGCCACTCTACATCGGTGGATATAATTATAACATCATACCACTGCTAGAAGCGGTCAAATCAAGAAAGGAGTTCTTTAAACAAATGCTCCGTAAAAATTATAAGAATGTTTCTTTTCAAAACGATGTGGTTTTCTTGTTAAAACATAGGAGATCTTTCGACCCATAAGCATTTTTTGTGCTAAGAAAACCTTTATGGGGATCTTTTTCGTGATATTCCATTGTTTAGTAGTAATAACTAAATTTACCAGATAACTTTCCACATTTCCACTGTCTTCATGCAACACAGCTAGTCGCGCAAAACCCATTACCGTTTTACTCGACTACTAATTTTCTGGTTGGGCGCCCTTCCTTTTATCTGGAAAGCTGTTTTCCATTTCTTGCAAGTTGTCATCACTTACCAGCTAATGGTTATCGTAGTTCTAGATTGAGGAAACGTTTAATTCTTTTATCACTCAAGAGACATTCCCTTTGTAATGGAAAATGCTCTGTATCGCAGTGGAAAATCTGGGAGCGGTGTTTTATCAACGAGGAGTCATTAAGCTAGTGAACAAAAAAGGCACATAAACTAGACTGCTGATTGATAAACGGTAAAACAACCTTTCCATGCGAACGTAAAGGAAGAAAATAAAACTCTCAACTTTGATTTATCACTGGGAGATGCGCCTTGTATTTAGATTCATGTGGCATTCTTAAGGTTGATTGACTGTTTATTTTTCAATTTTTAAGCGATCCGTATTCGCGTACACTTCAGGGATTCCAGAACTTTCAAAATTAATTTGTTTCCTCGCACTCTTCAGCCACGAAAGTTTTCAAACATCTCTCGCGTAAATTGGATACGAGATTGTTGCGTTTTTTATAAATTTCATCAAATGCTACCCTAGGTGGCTTTTTTTTGGAGTTTGAGATAATCGTGTCAGAGCGCTCCCAAGCAGGCTACAGGAAGTAAGCCAAGCCGACAAAAATCTGGCACAAATTTCCCAACTGCGGAGGGATGGGGCCTGATCCCGACACAGAATCCGCAGCCACGTGCCTATTGCTGTGCACTTCTGACCACTGTGCTACACCCTTTACCCTGCTTCGCAAATGAATGGAATATGCATCCATTTCAATTTTTTTGCTATCTGCAATGTTTCATCTCATAATCAAAAAAGCTGCAGTTTTAGTTCTGGATCTACTCCACGGATCAACGGCTGAAATCCGACGAGCATATGTGCTTGTCGGCTGTGCAGATGGCGCATGATGGTGGCAAATGGACGGTGCACTTAAAAGAATGTGGTGGATTTGATAACGAACAATGGGACTACAACCGACAGGTTTCCTAACAATTGAATAACCCGTTTGAGCAGAAGATCATTCCTTCTTCATAACTAGGCTCCACAGATATCTAAAAGATCCAAGAAAGCACGTACACTAGCCAGCGGCGAAGAAATAAGATATCGTAAAGGAAAACAGCAAAGGCTGAAAACCAGGTAACACAAACTGAACTAGTCTGATAACATATCTTGAGCTTTTCAATAGGTCCGTTATGGCCGTTATACAGTGCTAGACACGTGTTTCGACATCACAGCCTCATCATTAGCACTGTGCCTTTCGGTTCAGGCGAATTTACTCCTATAAAAGCAGTCGGATGTAAAGGTATGATTCACCTAATCAGCCATGAGCGGTCGACTGTTGGTTAGTGCAACGCCAGAGAATTTCATCACCTGACATGCGGTGATTTTGTGAATAATTGGGCGTCGATTTCTCTATATGTAGCGGTGTATCCCCCTGCAAGGTATTGGGGTCTAGCGCCGTATGAGTGCCATAACAGGTCAAGGCTCAACTTCTCACTAGACTATGGATAATCGATCAAAAGCTTTAGTTTCGGGAATTTCAAAATATTCGTTTTTATGAGCTTTTCCTTCAACGCTGTAGCAATAAAAAAGGTTATGTTTACATGCACCGCTCGCTTATATTACTATCATGCATATTTTCGTCGGAAAAGCCACTTTCCCTGATAACTAATCCTTTTTTTTTGTTACAGCTCTCTAAGAAGGACTTTCCAAAAAACAAGCCTTTTTCTGAATTTTCTGACATTCACTCTGTCGAGCGAGGCGATTTTTAGCAGTATAAAAAAAGAACTTTGCCCCGCAAAAATTAAGCGCGGTAGCGCGCAACGCGTGTGGAACGCAATTTTGCTTTTAGTGATACAGAGCTGTGAAAAGGCCTTTTTGAAAAACAAGTACTCTTCTCAATTTGTTGAGGTTCAAGCTAAATAATTACTAGTAGTGCAGTGGGAGTTATTGTCCAGTAAAAGAGGTTCCATCACAATTCCTAAGCGATAACAGAAGGAATCCTACAAATCTTACTGACCAACGATACTTCCTCACAAGACTTAAGAGCACAGTAATCTATATCTTGGGCACAACAATGCTCGAGTTGTAAATTCATGTTAGTATAGTGGCATCAAATGACCAGTATAAAACAGCACGAAAGATGATCAAAAGAAAAAACAATTTCTTTCAAAGACGAGTGTTTTGTAATCGCCAAATTGAACCGGAGTAATGATCTACGTTAGTTGCGATGCAGAGGTGAAATATCCGATTAGGTGTGAATTGCAAGCTTAATTAATCGCAATAATTTGTATAAACTAGTTTCAAAATCAAATACAAAGCCCCTTGAGCAGCCCTTTTCAAACGTTTTTTTTAGCCGAAGAATATAATGATAATCTCACGAAAAATATTCATCGTGATAAAGCAGTTCAATAAATACTAAAACAATGCTGAATTCATGCGCTAATAGGCACACTGTGACAGGATAGTTCCCAAAGTTTTGAAAAGTTTCTGGAGTTCGCAGGAATTAAACTGTCATAAATATGGTCATCACTAGAGTGCTAACCACCTGGCCATAAGCGAAAGTGTGTCGCAAGCTTTGATTTTTTTCCTACTATAAAACCCTCATCTTGTCTAATAACACTTTCTTCTTCTTCACTCTCTCTCTCTCTTCAGAGGCGTGTGTTCAAGCATGTGAAAAGCGGCTTGTGTCTGACACAACAGGAGTTCGAAATTGGAAAGCAGAACGATCTCATACCGCCAATTCTCTCATCCTGTGGACGTGGGCACCCTAAACAGGTGCGTGAGAGTCCAACATATTTGTTTTTGTAGCCAAAACATTGCTTTGATGGTAACGTTTCTATTTAACTCAATATTCAACATATAAGATAAAGTTGAAGTGCATGAGTCTTTTGCTCTGCAACAATCCTCATTCAGTGCTCGAACGTATACATTTCGCGCATGTTTCCACTGCTCTTTGAGCATTTGATCTTCTTTATGAACTCCTAGAATGTTCATTATTCGATACGCTCTATAACAAAGCTGGACATAGCCGAGCGAAGGCGTTTTTATGTGGATAAAAGAAAAGAGTTGGGGAGGTAACGAATCAATGTCTCGCTTCCTGATAAAATCCATCACTAACTGCTTGGCTATTCTTCCTTCTCATTCTTCCTCATTCAACTTATTGACAATTAAGTCACAGATCTTAGAGCCATACCTGCCAATGGGCATTAGAAAAAAAGCGCGGTGATCCCGATTAAGAGCTAGGTCATTTTTAATTCCAAATTTTGCGCTTAGTGCTCCTCAATCACGCTTTCCGAGTATTAAAATCAGTAAATTGGCGTTATAGAACACTATTCAAGATAGCAACGAAAAGTAACAAGAATCATATGATTTTTAGCATTCAAATGCAGACCAAGTTTTCGTTGAAAAGGCTGACAAGCGGCAATGATTTTGGTCATGATGAAATGATATTGGACCTAAAAATTTTGCAAATTTCCAGCCTTTTTTACAGGTATGGGTACTGAACTCTGTAGAATGGAGACCAGAGAAGCTAGGAGAGAATCCGCCGTAACAATTTTCTTTACTATTTTTCTTTTTTTTTCTTGCTTGCTTTAGAGCATTACCCTATTGCTATTTATTATGATCATCAGCTAGTACGTGATGACGATTCTTTATTTACAGCATTAATTCATTGCCATTAAATGGAAACTTTAATATTCCGGCCATGTCTTGTCTCATTTCTACTTGTGAATTTCTATGTAACGGTTCCGAAATTATGTGATTTATCGATTGATTTTAATCTTAATGAGCTCGCAGAGAATTTATCTAAAAATGACAGATGTTGTACAACCTCTTCGAGTTCATTTCGAGTTTATTTGCCTTGAATCGTGCCTTTGAGGGCTCAAATCAACTTTTGAAATCCTTCGCCTTCGCGTCAATCATCACATAGTCTACCGTATTCAGCTTGGCGTTGTGAATTTCCCAAAGTTGTTTTGAATCCTTCAATCACTCAGCCATAACACTAAACAATGTATATTCAGGCGATTTATCGCCAAACAGTAATAGGTTCGATACTGTCACACTCATACATTATTTCGTTGTTTTTTATTCCATTTGGATTCTCCTTACTTTTTCTTTTTTCCAAAGATGTTGACACAACGAGTTGTAACCTGCTCTAGATCTAGCAATCTGAACAAACAAATTACACATCATACATTATATTTCATGTCTAAATCAATTTGTACCACAAAATTCTAACATTTGCCAAAAATCCACAAAGTCTAGTTCATTTCAATACTGAAAGATGTAGCAGCAGGATACATAAAGAAACGCTTTATTGTGACGCCAACATTGACAGTTTTACATTTTTTTTTCCTTTGCATAAATCTTCTACTCCAGTGTCTCCGTGAAGAATTAAAAATTATAATGCTATTACATTTATAAGCTATGAAATTATACTCAGATTTAAGTCGCTTAAAACCACACATTGTGCAGGTCGTAGGATTTCTTGTTTTCGATTCGTTCGCCCGCACCATATACTCTACTAAAATCTTCAGCCTTGCACGTGATTTCAACCGTTACTCAAGGATTTTTCGGTCTTTTCTGTAAATGTCGCTGAATACCGGTCGATTTGATTCTTACTGGAGCACTTTGGTAGGCGTGCCATCGTGTTTCCAAGGCCGTTTTACACTTCGTGAATTGCAGAATATGAGCTCATCTACAAGTCTGCTACCAATGTATCGCTTCCAGAGGGATGGGAAGTTGGGGTGCCTAAGACAAAGTTAAACCAAAGCCTTGTTCATCACGAACGCCACCACTACTATTGCGCTACGTGTTTAGTTGAGCTCATCTAAGAATGAAAATGTCGGCCATGTAGAACCTTGTACACTGGGATGACAAAATATCGTATATGGAACCTTACTGAGAGAGGAATAACGGGGATGATGATGTAGCACTGACGAAGGGCGCGCTTTCAATATTAAGTGGCGCAGTGTGTGTGAAATAGCGTACAAAGACTGCGATGCGAGTTCGGCCCCAGGTATGAGCAGCAAGCGCCCAGATGAAGAGATTATGTAGCGTGAGCTGGCAGCAAAGATCGCTAAGTGTCATAGTCACACAGATGGGCCCTCATTTATACGTTCAGAGTCGAACCGGTGTCAAAATCAGGAATATTTGCAAGTGCCCTATCACCAGGAGACAAATTTTCGTATCGTGTTCGATCTTTGACGTCCGTTCTTACTTCTTTAAGTGAAAACAATTCCATTAGCAGGGCACATTTTTCAACTCTTTAAAGACAAAGCCTTTTTCGCTTTTTTCGGAGATTTTTATAATAATTTGATGACTTAAATCTTGATGATTTGAATAAGTGCGTGATTTCTAGAGAAAGCCTTTTTAATGAGCTGTAGCAACGAAACAGAATCAAGCTCCACGCTGGACGAGAGGTTTTTGCGGCGTGATGTGTGAATGGTTCTTGTGAAGCTATTTCGTAACATTCACAAAAAACGGCACCGAAACGACTAAGGTTTGCAAATGGTCTTTTAACAGACTTTGAGTAGTTACTTGATAGCATAAATTTTGGTTATTTTAAAGGTCAGTTTAAGTTTTGGCTATTCTGAAGGTCAGTTAGATTTTTGAAAAGTCTTCATAAACGTTGGAAGAGCGAAAGGATGATCTTCTATCGATCCTGGACTTAGGCTTAATCTTCATATTGAGTTTATTTGGCAGTATGAGACGAAAATAAAAGGTTGATACCATAAAACGATAAAATTAACATGAAAAACCGATTAAGTAACGAATTCGCGTCCTCTGAGATCGCTACGCGCAGAGCGATTCAAGAGACACACGATGAGGTGCCGAAGGTAAAACGTAATTTTCTTCTCGCTAATCCGGCTCACTAAGATCAAGAACCAAGCACATTTGCGGAGTTGCCCTATCGAACGACTGCTAAAAGTCTGAGGAAAGAGCGACAAAGATTTGTCCCCAAAGGGTTGAAAAATGGGTTCCGATAACGGAATTGTACCCTGTGAGTTCTTAACACATTCTGCGGTTGTTGGCCGTATAATATAGTACTGCTTATTACTAGTAGTAGATCACTCTATTCATATACTGACAATTTTCATTCCGGCATCCACGAAGCTTCATGTTCAGAATAACATAGATGTTCCATGAGCACTATTTAGATCTAGCTTAGACTCAATACATGCTTTAGTATTTGATTAGTGATTGATAAAAGAGCACACTTCAATTCACTCAATGGATTTGATTTGAAGTGGCGGAATACAGTTATGCTTAAAAGAGACGAAGTTTGTGGAAATCTAAGAGTATGGCCAAGAATACTATGTGCCTTTGAAAAAAAAAGCACTCAAGAAACACGAAAATCATTCGTAGAGATTACGTAATGCATAACGTTTCACTTTCCCGCTGTTCGTCTTAGGTAGTTCCATTCTCACCTCTATTCCACCTCGCAATTGTTTTATTGGAGAGAGTTTCGCTAGAAAGTAATCACTAGAAGACACTTATTAATTTCTATTTTGAAATATCGCTTACCTTTTACTAGTGCCAAAATATTCTTCTTGGCATATTCCTCGTCCTCTTCTTCTTCTAACACAATGAAAGCTTTAGGCACTTGACCATGTTCAGGATCATTGACCCCGATCACTCCCACTTCCTTCACAAATGGGAGAGTGAGTATTATGTCTTCCTTAAATAAATCAAACAAAGTTTTCTCTAGAAGGAAAGGGAAAGTATCGAGTTTATTATGAAAAAAATGTGAAAAACGGTAAACACCTGCTTCACAAGAAATGACGATTCTACTTATTGAAAAGTTTGAACACTAAAACCACAATACAGGGTTCTATCTGATTTTGAATGCTCATATGAAGTTTTGAAAGACATCTAACTATTTCTGAAGGCGCCACTTGTACTCCATTGACTTTTATGAGGTCTTTCACTCGATCTACAACGAAGAAGAAACCCTCGTCATCATAATATAGAACGTCACCTAAAATTATAAAACGATATAAAGGGTTGCCATTAAGAAGTTCTTCAAACAAAGATTAAATCGTAAATTAACAAGGCAAATCCGCGTTATTATAGGGATTACCATGTAGTATTATCTGAAGCCCTTTCAATATGATATTTGAAGGAATCGAGCTGAAGCTACGCTTCAGCCGTTTGCTCACAAAATTCATGCAAGTGTAGCTAGTGTCGCTGACTGTGCGCTAAACGCAGATTAACCCTTTAGCGACCAACCAATCAAAACCTAGCTACTCACTGCTTTGAAGCAGAATTTTTTGTAATCAGTAATCTGTTCTCCAGAGTCGACTTAGTCATCGAAATCGCCGTTCTATTTTTCCATAAACAAAATTGAAAAAAGCTTTAAACGACTTAAGGAGCTTGAAATTGGATTAAGAAGGCCAAACTCATGAGTATCAAAATCTGTACGCACCCTCACCTAGAGGTAGGAAGCCTACACAATATAGAAACTAACAAATGCATACATGAGCTGTCCTTTCACAATAAATTGCATAATAACAAGGGAGTACGCTTAACTTGTCAGGATGATTTCGTCCCTTAGACGAGTGCAGCCGACTGGGAAATTCTGACTCGCGATAAGAAGAAACCAACGCTCTACTGGCACCCAGTGAAGTCACTTACAATGACTAACACATTCAGAGATAAAGTAAACATTTTACGCAGAAAAGTAACCATCGCAACAGTGTAGTCAAAAAGCAGCTTTCTTTCATTTTATTTGAGCCAACATGTCATGTGGTCTGGTAAGAGCTCTTGTACAGCCCGATACACGTGTTTCGTCCTTACAGACTCGTCAGTCGGGCAGAACCCGTCGTCTTTCGATCTTTTATTAGTCAGTATAATTTGGTAAAAATACCAGCCAAAGAGCAACTGAGTGTAAACACTCTACGTTAGGGGAAAATTTCACTTAAAATAGAGTGTAAAACGTTCGTCTTCGACAACTCTCTGTAGGAAAAGTAGGGCTCCCGAGAGAACTGACCAATAAAAGATCGAAAGACGATGGGTTCTGCCCGACTAACGAATCTGTACGGACGAAACACGTGTATCGGGCCGTAAAAGAGCCCTTGCCCGACCAAATGACATGTTGGCTCATATTATAATGAAAGGATCTATTGAAATTAGAGCGTGTTCTTGATAAAACACTCGAGGTGAAGGTATAATCAACTTTCTTTTGACTTTTACGTTACAAAGGAGGAGCCTTACATGAATGAAATTTATTTTCACAATCAAATAAGGAAAGAAAAACTTCTAAACTAGAAATAACAAAAAGCGTGGTATGTATAGTTCTGCATTTGACAGAATTTTTCCCGTAAGCACTGATTAAGTGCAGTATTCATAGGCTTTTGAACAAGTATTGCAAAAGTAGTTCTATATCACTTTCCAGAGTATGGAAACATAACTAATAATTAATGAGTTAATGCAAAATCAACAACTGAAAGAAAAACGTCTGTAATTCACCGGTTTTGAACCATCCGTCTTGATCGAACGGTTCTTCATCAGTTTCTAAGTTGAGATAGCCGCGCATGACCGTCGGCGACTTGATGTATAGTTCTCCAGCACAATATGGCTCATTAATTAGGCGACCATTGTCATCTCTGAGCTGAAAACGAAAGCTGAGCTCTAAAATTGAAAAATACACTTGGCAGAAGGATGAAAAGAAATGCTTTTATAACTAGGACGCAACTCACAATGGCTTCAAATCCCGGCAAGAGTTTCCCACAAGTACCAAATCGTTTCTCATCAACGATTCCTAGTGGCGTGATATGACTTAGTACAACTACTTCCGTCATTCCATAACCTAAATCACTGAAAAAACTGCTCACAAGCAATTTAAAATGTTACACACTGAAAAACAGATCTAGGCAAATTCGTGAGTCAACGGTACATTTACTACCTTGGACCAGATTCTGAACATTCGGAAATTTTCTTAGAAATAAGTTGATTAGTTCCTTCCCAAGAGGGCTTGATCCACAAAGAACCGTGGAAAGCGATGAAACGTTGAATCGATAGATGTCCATACGACAAAGGAAGGAAAGAATAGAGGGTACCACATTTAGTGTGTCTATCTGAAATATCTCAAACCTGTTTTTGGAATTCTCGGATGCAATAAAGAGAATATAAGATTGGAAAAAGCGGTTCCAAGCATGCACTTTTACAATCTGCAAAAGTTTCTTATTTTACTGCTTCTTAGCAGTATTATGATGTTTCATTTACATATCCAACGATGCTGAGTGATGTGCAGAACTTTTGACACCATGCGAGAGTTGAACCCGCGATTCACACGTACGAGGGGCATGTCCACTACACCACCCAGTTCACCGTTTTGCTACCACTCTTTGCTTTTACATCACCAGCGGCTGTCAGTTTAACTGGGATTAATGGCAATATGTGTTCATCAGTTTAACTGTCATTGTTGTTGCCTATAGCTACGATGCCTTTGAAGGAGTTCTGATAAAGAGGTGGTCTCGATGCTGTAGTGTTAGCAAACTCCCAGCTATGGATGAAACACAGGTTCAGCTCGAACTGAGATGGAAACTTGTGGATATGACTTAGCATACTCGGATATATAAACACTGTTAATCGATCAGTAAATTACTACTACGGATAAATTTGTACGTTGCATACTTTCAAGATAACCATTTATGCACCACTTAATTTTCTCACATCGCCCAAATTTTGAGGAATTGAACTCTTCGCTCTAACCTCATATTTTTCGATTATTTCCAACATAGAGATCGGATGGAATGACTTCATTATAATCGTGTGACAACCTTCAAGAAGACAGTAGAGCAAAGCCCAAAATCCAGATGCATGGTAAAACGGCAGCACAGCTACTGTTCTTCGTCGAGTGTTCACAACAAGCTCGTCAAATAATGCTCTTCAAAATCTACTCTATGGTAATTCAAAATCGATGAGTTATTGCAATTGACATGAGGACTATGACAGAGTACAAATGTAGAAAAAATTTCTTTTCATTTTTCAACGTAATAATCGTTCAAACTAAGGCTACCGTTTCAAGATCGCTGTCGCTGAACTGTAGTTCTTGTGTGTAAGAATAACACATCGTTGTTTTCCACCTGTTCCGCTTGAGAATGGTAGTAGCAAAGGATCGTCCATCTCTATGATAAAGTCGTTAAATACATTACGAAGATCTTCGCACCATGGTGGCAGATCCCTTGGTATCACACAAGTGGCTGATATTCCAAAATCCATTTTAGACGAGCAAATAACGACTATCTAAAAGTAAGAAACTATCTTCCACGAGCCCCTCTAGATAACTGATCCTACAACCCTGACAATGCGAATTTATAGACATTCAGAAGAATAAGCCTTGCGTAGGATACATATATCTCCACAGTAACAAATTCAATTTCTAGTAATTTGATTTGAGATACTGGATAGATTCCGACGTCATTTTCTGAAAAAAAAGGACAATGATTAGAAGAACCTCCCTCTCACTAATTAGGAGAGAATACCACCTGAAATATCGTCAATGAGATAACAAACTAGACCAGTTTTTTAAAAAAATCTTCTTAGGTTGCTAAGGTACAGAGGACGAAATAATAACATTTTCGATGATTGAGTTGATCCATTCTCCATGTTACCCTAACACCCTAAATATAACTCAATATACAAATTTGTTAGGATAGATCAAATCGTAACCTTTTCCCAATTCACTTCTCCATTCACTTTTGTGAAGTTTTCAGGGCAACATACTATGGTTGATGCGTTACTTATCAATGCATGATACCGGATCTCTTCTGAAATAACTGTTCTGCGTCAGCCGAGCAAACACTGAATTACATGATTTGTTTTGAAGAATAAATAAATAACTTCACAAGAATGCCAAGACAACAGTAAAACACGGAATCTTAGCTGCACTTCGAACCCGTGACGACCCGTTATGGGAGGCTCAAGTGTTACTATTATACCATTGAAGCTCCTCTCTTGCTTAACCTTTCTCTTAGATATATTTCTACCCTATCACAGGGTATCATAGGCTTGATGGAGTAGTACTAAGCTCTCAGAAAGAGCAGCCAGGGTTTCGAAATCGATCTAAGGCCCTGAATTTCGCTCGCATCTCACCATTCTTATGGTTGCATTACAAAGCTATCGCACGCGGTCAAGAAAAAGAATAAGAGCAAATAAAAGTCGGATATTTAGAATAATCATAGAATGGATAGAAGTAGAATTCAGTGCTCAGGACCAATAGTGGAGTCATGACTGATCCCGGACAATGGGCATCCAATCAAAGCTGCACCAAGGAAAACAATGGCATACCACGACGAGTTTGGTAGCAGAACAAGTATCGTGTCTCCTGCAAATCCTCAATGAGTGTCAGTAAATACAGATCTTTTTCTATAGTTATTGTTATGAATTATTCTAAACTAACGTTTTGATAAGCCTAACGAAAGCAGAAGCGCGGCTAATCTATGTGACAATTCATAGATTTCGCGAAAGCTGACATCTCCATAATCATCGGTCTGAAAATTTCTCTTCCTCTAAGTTGAAAATCAACGTTATATGTAAGACATACCTATGTTTATCTAGCACCAGTAGAGCAAAAAAAAGTCGCCTGAATTTCATTCAAGCTTAGCAAAATTGAGTGTTCAACGTTGGGAAAGATAGTGAAGTGTTTGGTGATGCGGTTGGTATTTCAGAGAGAAAGGATTCAGATTTTTGGTTCGAGCCTCTCCTGAATGCTCGTCTGCAATTCAGATTTGGATCCTATTGCTTGGCTGATTTCAAATTCTACAAGGAGAATTAACTCGATCAGTATTCTACAACATTTATCGAGAAGACGACATCCCCAGATAGCATGCGAAGTAGTCGAAGACCTTTGGCGTTGAATATGATGACACGATTTGAACGCAAGAAGTGTTCAGATCTGTGCAGTGGTCCTAATGACAAATCATTTAAAATAAAAAAGATGAGGTAGGCGCATATCAGTGATGCGTTCCAGTCGGATTAGAGAAAAAAAAATTTGTTTAGGCACTTTTGATTTTTAAAGGCAACAAGTAGGGTAGGGAACTTTGCAGTTGTCATTAGCACACTTTGACTGTAAATAATATGGAAGCTTACCAAAGCTATATCGCTTCCATATTTGAGCAAATTTTCTAATATCTGACGATGGAACAGAATACGCGGATAGTCATCCATAGAGACGTCAATACGTCTTGTACCATGGATGACAGAGACGGACACAACACGAAAATTAGCCACTATCATAGGAACACTATTGTTCATGATTCTCACTCTTCTTCCACATTCTATCGGGCTCAGAAGAACCTTATTGAAGAGCCTCCAAAAAGGTTATTAAGTGTTCCGTGATATTGCAGGAATTTCTCAGATGGCCAAATTACCTCACAAAGTTCGTCACACTTCCATAAAGTCTAGAGTTCAAATGAGAAATGGTAATGTAACATGGAAGTTTTACATACTGATGAGAACTAAAAGCATCACAGTAGCCGTAGGTACATTGAAGCGATTTTTCTAATGGTTATCTTCACTGCTTTGATTGTTGACAAGGCGCATGGTGTGTAGTGGTTAGGAGTACCGAGCATTGCACTCACAAAATTGGCGAGTCATTATCCGGCCCGAAGCAGACCAATGCTCTGTATCTCTTTGAGATTACTCATATGATACCAGGCTTATTTGGAAGAATAGAAACAATGACTTGAGACAACATTAAGCCTTCTTAAGCAATTGCATGGATAAGATATGCACTCAGTCACCTCCTAGCGATTATCTGAAGTCGAATGCATGACCCATCTTTCAAGTATTGATTATCTTAGAATACCTTATTCACTTTTGAGCTTCATCTTTATCAAATCTTTGCACTAATAGCATTTTAGGAAACACTGATGATAAGTTAATACCAAAATCGCTTTTAGTGACTATAAGTGAGATACAAAGCTGACAAATCATTTGAGCATTGCTGAAAAATGCACTAATTCGCTGAGAAGATGGGATGACGTCCAAATCGTTGCCACATTATCACGCGGCCCAAGAACATCATCGTCTCTTTAGACGAAATACATGGTAAACGGGAACATTACTCCGATGCTGAAAAAAAAAACGAAGCTGTAAAGTAAAAAAAAAGGTTGATGAAAAATAAGTAGTTCATTGTAGACCATTAATAAACCATAACACAATATAACTACCAACAGAGGTGGCCTGTGCAGGAAATCCAATATTGCTCCTTCCGTTTCGTAAGCAGGATCTGATAGTGGATTATTCCCAAATATTTGTTTCGCCGCTGCTCAGAAAAGGATAAAGATATAATTCTCAGCGTTAACCACTCTTTAAGAGATGCGCCCTGCCAACTTGATTGAATGCATATGCTGGCCTCTAGTGACTTGTGATGGCCTACCAATGTAACAAATCAAGGCCGTTATTATTTCAGACTACTCTGGTACTGATTCGCCAACATTGGAACGATGGAAAGCTTGATGACCTACTGGCGAGGAATCAAACCATGGACCACGTGTGTTGCAGGGTACTTCTAACCACTGCACCACACGGGTCCCGCCCATACTATCAACAATAATTCTACACTTACTATAGTGATTTGGATTGTTCAAGTTCTGTGGAAGTGGAAGACTCGAACTGAGATAGTAAAAACAAAGCCCTTACAGTAGCAAAGAATATAACGTGATTTCCAGAAAAGTATGTTGGAAGTGTTGATGAAGTCTGCAGTAAGGAAGAGCAACTCAAATGTTCGAAAAGCCATTACTCAACACATTAGAAACGGAACTTTCGTATCCAACTTGGTAAGACAGTCAAGAACGGCAATAATCTAATGATAAAGTGTATTCATCGCCAAAGCTGTTCACTGTGGTAAGCTGGCAGTGAATGATGAAACGTTCAAATCAAAGCTTCGTTTTGGTGATGACATTGTCATCTTTTCGAGAAGTACCAGTGAAGCAGAGACTGCTCGATGAACTCAACGAAGCGGTAAGAAAGATGAATCACACATTAAGAGAATAAGACTGTATTTGTGAGAACTCATAAGGTGAAGGTGAATAATGTCACGGAGAATAACATAAAGGAGGAATTAGAAGAGAGAGGAGAGAGAGAGAGAGCGGCATGGGAGGCATTTGAGCCTCTTAAGAAAGCCACTGGCCAACCAACACACCTGAGACTCCTTTCCTTTTACGTCTACAAATCGTTCACCCTACCGATACAAGAGCCCTCTCAGCGTTTTGTTAATCTGGAAAGATATGGGCTAATACCTCGATCACGTCAACAGTAGCGTATAGCACTCACAGAGTGCTTGAACATCTTTAGCAATACAACCAGTGGTCACAATGTTTACCCGAGAATCGAAGCCCTGAACGTTAGAATCTATTTCATCTTGGAGACACATGAGAGAACGCACAGGACGCTTTATAATGCACTAAGCGGATGTGTTTGTAACTAAACGAGTGAACCATCCTATAGCAAACCTCCCAACGGAGTTTTGCTATCTTTTCGGAAATTACATGATAATTTAGGTAACGCAGATGGTCCACTACCCTAGAGAGCAAGTGGTACCGCAGAGGTTCGAGGACCTCAGACAGATAATGGTCCAAGTGGCGAGGGCGGCACTCAGCTGCCACCAACCTCAACAGGCAGTTCGATCAACGGGCATCATCCGAACGGTCGTCTGACCTCGCCCGAACCACCTCACCTCAGTTCATTGTCGACTCATTATTGCTCTCTCCACATAGTCTTCGTTATCATGTAACTAACTGCTATCATAAGGTTGAGTTCATACAACTGTCAGATGAACTTAATAGAATTGTGAGCGGAACATATCACTAACGTGGCGGAGCAAACTCACTTAGGCTATGCTCGGCCCACCACCGCGGTTAAGGGATTCCGCCCATATATAATCTGTAGTGACCCCACTGCTAACACTATATACTAACCTACTGGATACCGCCGCCGGTGCTTCTACTTGGGGGCGAACATAGCAATCCCAAACGGGCTCCGCCGCCTAGTCATGCTCCGTTAATAACAACATTCATGGTATCGTCACACGACGATACATCTCATCAATTACGTTCACTTAACCATATGATCGTCACAAGACGAAACATCACATTCACAGACATATGTTCACATAACGATATGAAGCAACTGTATGTATATTGTTCGTATGATAATTATTACACTAATGTATGTATATTATAGGTTGTTTGGTGGTACCACTTCATTGTTTGGTATCACCACATTGTTTTCTACAACCCATATAAAGTAATTGAACTTTGTGCTTTTATCGGTTACAAGAGACAAGTTCGCAGTAGACAAGGTCACACAGACTAATGTTGAGCCCGTAGCAACTTGGAAGTGCAACCAGCCACTTCAAAGGGCAAAAGTCGTCGCAACCCGGAAGTTCGACGCGTGCAGCATAAAGGGACCACACAGCAAAAGCCACTGAATCTCCACCACACATCCATAGCAGCCAATATTTCACAGATCACGGTGTGAGACCCGTATTCGTCAGTCGTCGCCACGATCGGATCACGCCACCACCATGGACGAAGGTCCCGAGACGAAGTACCGAATGGAAAGTGTCCGGATCTTCACACAACTCGTGAAAGCGGGCCGTTCAAGCATCCAAGCAGAACTCTCCCACTGTTGTAATTTTCGCAGCATACAGTATACGAGCAACCAGAAAGGGACCACAGCAAAACAACCTCTTCCACAGCTTCCCTTCTACGGACATTTCTAATAGGTTGGGAAAAAAGTTCTGAGAAAATGCCTATAGCTTTCTGGGTGTGGGCCATGTTTTGTGTTTTTGGGTTCATTTGAAAGCGCGTCTTCTCCCGCGTTGATTAGTATACTATTTATCTACTTATTCAAGATGGAGTTAACAAGCGGGCAAATTAGGTTGTTGGTGAATGAATGCCTGTTGGGTTGAAATGCAACGGTGGCAAGTGAACGCATCAACCTGACTTGGAGCGAAGACACAATTTGCGAAAGTATGGTGTATAGGTGGTTCAAAAGGTATAATGAGTTGAAGAGGAGTACCTTGACCATTAAGTTGTGACGGCTTCAACTATATACATTGCCATGTTTCAACTACTAATAATGAATTTTTATTAGATTTCGCAATCATATAAAGCTCGATGATGCTAAGACAGTCGTCGAAAACATGTGAAAACATGCTCATAATTGTGATGATGGGCAAACTGGGCTGAAAAATCCGCCGCGGGGATGGGTCAATATAAAACCCACAAAATGAGAGATAGATAATGTAGAAACAAAATAGAAAGAAAACGAACAACAACTTCTTCGCAATAAATTCTTTTCTACACTATGTTCTGAAAACCTTCCTTTTTGAGAAAAATCACTGCATTCATACAACAGATTTGAATTTAATGCACTCCGTCAGCAACATATTACAAAGTATGAATGCATTGCCTTCATAAAATTGGACAACCGGACTATACATCTCTAAGATGGGATGAAACCAAGATAAAACAATATGAACGTGGAAATGAAGACGTAACGGTAACAAGAGCAATGAAGGTTATATGTTCACTGAATAAACACTCCACAAAAAACAAGTTTAATTTCGCTAACCGACATTTTTCTCGTTACCGATGCTTCACCTTCAACAATATATAGCTGACTGTTATTACGGTCAATTACAATTTATGCGGAAAAACCATGAAAATGAGATAACTACACATGAATTGGATGACCACGATAAACAAACAGGTAAAAGAAACCAATGAAGTACTCATTCTATCGTATACACCTAGAAATCAAAAGCAAGATAATAGACGGAGACCATATAAGAGATACTAGAAAAACGCTTATGTGAACGTTTAACGAAGTAGTATTAATTTCTATGAAAGAAGAACACATTAAAAAGGGAGACATTATCGACAAAGTACAGTTAAAAAGTGGCGAAGCAGTAACGAACACGTATTAGAATGAACTAGCGAATTCTAAGGCCAAGTACAGATGAAGAGAAATTGAACACAATCAGTTTAATAATAAGCAACCATGAAAACAGTTGTCCTAAGACATCTAGTCTTCTGAATCGACAAGGAGCGCAAACTTGTTATTGTTCAGTGTTTTCCCTCCTTTTGCCGTTTCCTTCTGGAAATTCGTATGTAACTTAAAAATGAGAATATTAAACTGCGATTCACAGAGCTACAAGTTCCAAAATGATACATAACCTCGCCGTCCAATCACCGCCCAAGTTAAGTTTTTAAAATCTTCATGAAAAATAAACCTTATTGGCTTTTTTCTTCTCCTTTTTCCTATCTTGAACAGAGGTAGTGGATGAGGTTAAAGTAGCCTGCGAATCTGTGGACGCAGTTTTACTGGTGTCTTTCTTGATAGATGGCGTCGATGCTTTCTCCTCCGAATCGTCTGGTTGTCCCAGTCGCTCATCAGGGAGCTTCGGCTGCTGTAATAAAAAATAGTGTATGACACAGAACTAAAAGTGACAAGTGTATAGTACCTCTTTTCGTGTTTCACTTTCCACTCCTTTCACGCCGCTCAAAGGCTCATCCTCCTCACGAGACACCCTTAGCGTTCGCTCCTGAAGGTACCCACCACCTCCACCTCGATTCCTCCTCAATGTCCCCGTCCTTCCACCACGCAAAGAAGCATGAGATCCTTGGTGGTCCTTAACAACTATCTTGAGATGGCAAGAGATGGAAGTCCAGAAAATCCACAAATTTCTATCTCCTGTCTAATCGTGACATATGTCCTAAGATTTCGAAATTATGACTGATTTAGAATTGTGTTTCGAAGTGGACGTATTACTTCCTAGTATCTGAGGAGGACAAAATTCGAAGAAATGTCAGGTTGTGTGAATAAGTCGTATAACAATGAACTAATCTGTGTCGATCACGTGACAATCAGATAAATAAATAGCAGAAAATCAACATGATTCTGCAAACCAAAAACAAGTTTATTCCTACCAACGGCATAAAATTCTAATTTTGGAGGCGAAGAAGCCGCTGAAGGCAGTTTTTGAACTCGCCTTGGCTCTTAAGCATTTTTGACGAGAAAAATTGCTGAGACGCACAGAAAAATGGTAGACGGTAGACGAGAGGTTTGGCCAATATAGTAAATAAGGAGAAATCTTGTAGCCCATATTGCTCAACTTTTGTACCTTCAGTTGTGCTGAATGTAACAGTCGCCGGTAGTATAATGTATAGCCGACTCGTGCAGCATTCATTTGTCGGGTGTTCCAGTTTTTCCTCATATGCCAGAAGTTAAGATATACGTGCTTAGTTCCTCCGTAAATTCTCTAATACTTGTCTGTACCTAATTATAAAACAGCTTTCTTTCAAATTCATCAGCAGAAAGACGGCGGTAACCTTCAACATCTTCATGGCCGAAATCGTCAAAACGAGATTTTTCTAACCAACGTTGGTTGCAATGAGTATCTGTTGACCTTCCTTGGTCTAGTGCCTCATTCCTGCTTCGAGCAACACAGCGGCGAAAGCTGTATCTCGATTAAGATTGAATACGCATCGATCGAAAATGTTGTTTTAACATATGAAATTCTAATCTTCAGAACTGTGAAAGGAGCAGTCAATGTTATAACTCAGTTATACGAAGCAAAACTGAATAAGCCCCGCAATGATGTATACCAGTATAAAATTCAAAGAAAACTCTTGTTGGAACATATATTAAAAAATGAAAAGAAAGAGAACGGCCATTGAATTCCAAGCAATCTAACATCTAAGAAATTTCAATATTAAGGACCCATTGCATATCTCAACAAAAGCAAATAGATGCATTCAAACCAATTCAAATGGATCGAGAAGATTTACGAAAATATTTCAGTTGTGTCAAAGCGCCCTGTGTTTACAGTACTAACCTAATGTTCATTCAAATGAATTATACTAAGAATTTATTATCAGAAGGTATTAAGTTGAAAAATGCTATTAAGAGCTCGTCAATTTGTAGCTAATTCAAGGTAATAAACCTGATGCTAGAAACATGAAGAACTAATATTCCTACTTTTCGATCGGAGCGATTCGACCGTACCTCGGTCGACTGTCGTCGTGTCACTCCTTCGAGCTCAACTCCAGACGGTTTTCTTGAAGCAAGCGACGCACCAGATACCTTCTCCAATCCGGAAAAGCTGCTACGTCGATCAGACGCTGAACCTCCACGATGGAATCCACGACCTCGTCCACCTCGTCCGCCTCTTCCTCTAAAGACAGCAGATAAGTGGGCGTCATTTTGCTTTCCCATATCTCCATGAGTTTCGATACAATATAGAAAGTGAATGACAGAAACAAAAAAAAGTCCTAAATTGGGAAGTGAACCACTATCTCTTATCTCTTCAGAAACAAAAAAATTATATGATTTACTCAAAGAAGAAAACAAATGCGGATGTCAGATTTAAATAAACATCCATTGCTTAGGCTGAACTGAAGTGGTTTCAGAATTAGAACTTGTTAAATTTGAGTGATAAGCAAAAATCCAACACCACGCGGGAGTTGAACCCTCATTTCACCCAAGCCGGGAGGCGAAACGCGGTCACAATTCCCGTCCTATGGCAGGACTTTTGCATAGCACTCAGTATTATTAAATGCATATTTACAACACTACACCACCGCTGAAAGCAGCAAAAATAATGGATTCATACAGATTATACAAATTTTCTTATTCTATAACACTATCTAATTCATCTTTCGAAACTAAAATGCATTTCTCTACTACCATTCTAAGACCCACTTTGAACCTGGGAGCAGTTGAACACTCAAGATTCCTTCAAACAGAACATGATGTGATTATGATATATAATTATTTTTCGCGAATTATATTTTTCGATTTTCCAAAACGAAAACCTCTATTCTCAACTTCTTCTTGCTTCTTTATAACTTTGAAAAAAGAAGGAAACTCCAGAAATATCATTGTAGGCTTACATCAAAATGGGAAAGCGTGTTCTCTAAATCTATCGTATTTTCAACATTGAAAGCACTTAGTTTTTGAAATATTCTGGTGATTATCGAAGAATCATGTAACCGCAAGCAAACTAATGGCAAAAATATAACATAGAGTTATTATAAAAAGAGTAACTCGGCAGAATGTTGTAAACCAAACGTAAGCTGATTACGGCACAATTCATTAGATAAGCGGAAGTTTGGCTTGCAAAGAAAAATCTGTGAATAACTGGAGAATGTCCAGATTAATAGAAAGCCAGTCTTGGGTATAACACATTCATAATAGAAATTGTAAGCTAAATCAAAAAAAACTAGAAAGATATTGATGAGAAAAGAAAAGGATAACCTGTGTGCAGCGCCTGGTTCTCGAATTTCATCCATTGTTGCACTTTTCTGAAGTGGTGCTGATACATACTTCGGGTTGCAATACACGCGATGCTGAATACAGATACTACAATATAAGTTAAGATAGCTGGATCTTGACCTTCATAAGCTTAGCAAAACATTTTATTCTTGAAATATCATTTATGAGCAGCTACTACTATTATGCAATCCATCCGTCCAGAGTTTACCTTAAAAAAAGCATATATGGGTTCAGGCCATAATATTACTAGTTTTCAAAAGGCTCATAAATTTGTTTTAATGGAACAAATCAATGAACTAATGACGAAAAGTCATCAGTGAACGTTAATGATAACAAGATCACCTATCCACATGCATCTTATACATGTACGTACGTATGCATATGTACACATATATTTACACACATGTATGTATGTCTACACGCAAATGTGTGTATAATATACATGTATATGTGGATGCGCATATGTACTCCAAGGCCTTGTGTGACGTAACAGATTCAGTATATCTGGTTATCAAAGTGAAAGTGACAATCAGGATATCCCTATCATTGAGTAGCACTAACGAACATCTCCTTTATCGAGTAATGTGAACATTGCAGTATCACATTCGCCAGTTACGTTTTATCTGTTCAAAAATCAAAATGATGGTTTCCACAAAAAACACATCAGAATCTAGACATGGAATGATGTATCTCATATTGGATCAACAACAAATTCCCCGACTTTTTCGTTTTTGTCGATTATTTTTCATAAATTCAAGTTTCTGTTTCACTATCGTTTGAAGCAGTTTTTTGCGATTCTTTTGATATCTAACACATAAATTTGCTTCGATAAGAATTTGTCTCAAAAGCAAAAACGATTGTTGATGCTACAAGAGATCGTTTGGGTTCAACTGCTACTTTGGCACGCAACAATATTCGTGTGACATCATCAATCGCTGATGGTTTCGGGACAAACTCCATATTGAAACAAATGTTTAAATGAAAGACATCAAAATAACTGTGAGAAGCTGCTCTAAACGATAGTAAAACCAAAAACTCAAAGACATGAAAGATAATTAGCGAAAACAAAAAAGTACCTGAAAAATTCTTGCCAAGCCAATATAACACATGAAACATACTGTGAGGGCATACTTTTTCCTCCTAGTGCTCCAGAGATACTGATATTTATGGTCAATAGAAAAAAGATTTTATTCGTCTGACAAAGCTACATATTAAGCCCCCCCTCCTTCCCTAAATTGCACTAAGCCATTGTGTTTGGCAAGCTGCTGCACTTAAAATTTTACTTAGGATATAATAAAATAATCATTTTGACTTTGCTTCTGCGTCGCATCTCATGCATATCCATCATCTCACGACATTGGTGATCTTAACCATATGGTGTACAAACCCGTTTTCTCTTCTCCGTTAATTTCTCTTCAAATAAGTACCAAACCTTTCCAATTTAGTACTTCAAAAAGCTTAGCAAATTTCTAGCGAATATGATTTTACCAAAAAGATGGAAAAAAATTTCTTCGAAATTAAACGAATATATGTCATAAGAATCATGTAAGCTCAATAATTTACCAAACAAGATTTGCAATTGAAAATTTTGTTTAAATTGAAAAAAAAAACAATTGAAAAAGTATGAAGACAGAAAAAATTGAAGATCACCTTTGGCCCTGATCTAGGCAATGTTTCAGCTCTAGTAGCCGTGTTCACATCATCGGTGTTACGTCGATCTGAACTGGGATCGAGTTTTCCGGATCCAGCTGGTACATGCCCACCAAATGATGGGTTCGAAACCTGAAAGACAAAACCTAAAAAGGAAAAAGGAGCTGTTGTCAAGCGAAATTTCTATTGCCAATGACCGAAATTACGACGATATTCTGAGAGAATTTGATAGTTTACCAAGAAGGAAAAACGAACCCCATCGACCACATCTTGGCCTTCATCAATTTCTTTCCTAGTTTGGGACTGAAGAGGCACTTTTGTGTGCACTGGATCTAGCGGAGGACTTGCATCAGTTGGGTCTGCCGAATCGCGACGCATTATTCTAAAAGAAATCGAAAAACATTTAGGATGCATCATATCAGTAAAGAGTCTATACATCAGTCAAACAACTTAATCAACGAATTCTTCTGGGCTAGATTCTGCTACTTTCTCTAAGAACAAAAAGACTGTCCATATAATTCCCAACACCGACTATCTTTTAATCTCGGTTTTCTTCAAAATTTCCTGTTGATTCTTTCTCTCTAAGCCAAACACAAGGTTTTCATGGTGCGATTTATCCGAACAGCTGACGTTTCGACGGCTTCTTCTTCCGAGTCTGGAAAGATCAGGTTGCCCACAACGCAGTCCGTCAAACACGTCCATTACTTAGAAAAAATAATCACCAAACCTAGATTCTAATCGCATCATGCACAAAACACCCTTCAACAAACTCACCAATTTTTATAAATCCTCATTTAAATTGTTCAAGTGGAGTCCACTGGGTAGAGATCAGATGGACTAGTAGTGCACCTCCTACCATCGAAATAATAGTCTTATAAACTATCCCATATCACGAGTGATTAAGAGACATTTCTTCCTATGATCTCTGTCCAATGTGTCCACATGGACTACTCAGTGGAGGACTTATAAAGAGTGGTGAACATGAAGGTTGTTTTGTGCTTGATAAGATTGAAATCTAGAATTGGTGAATTTTTCTGATGAAGTGGAGGAGGAGTTTGTATGACAGGCTTGAGGGTAATCCAATCTTTTCCGGCTCTGAAAAAGACAAGCGCCGATGTTTCAGCTGCTTGACTATATCATATCACAAAAGCCTCGCATTTAGCTCAAAGATAAAAACCAATATGTTCATACTAGGTACTGGTGGACATCAATGTACAATTTCCTATTCTGAAAAAAAAATATCCATAGAATACTTCGCTCCGGCCTACCCAATGTAGAAAACATCAATGATCGCTCACTTGGAATCATTACCCAAATACGAATGGGGTGCTTTTTTCTGCGAATAGTAGACCACAGGTGTCGAAGCAGTGACTAATTCTCCAGATGAGGTTGTTGATATTTTAAAGTGTTTCCTAGGAAGAACATCTTTCAGGTATGAGAAATATGAGGATCAAAAGATGGAAGGTCACGGCCAGAAGCAGGATGTTGAACCGTAGCAGAGTATTGCGCCTCCAGCTATTGACGAATAATCTTATACTACTGGCACTAATAGGAAATCGACGAAGTTGACATGAGATAGCAATTTCACTGGCAATTGAAGAATTTGCTTTCAATACAACACACAACTCCACAACTTCTAGCAATGAAGAACAACCGGAATAATTATATCCGATATCGCTAAGCTGATTCCTTCATTTCTTCACTAAATCCTGTGCGCTACGCCTTTGTAAAATATCAGACGTCGTCCCATCATCAGCTTTTCGGGAACACCCTCAACTGTGGACACAGTTTCAGTGAACCTGGGTTCAAACCCCATCCGAGTCCAAAGTTTTCCATGCCGGTCAACATTAGGGGTTATATTGTTATAACATTATACCACTGCTAAAAGAGGTTAAATAATAAATTTCTGCCAATCACATCTAATCCAGTAGCTGTCAGCGTAACAATGTTCAATGCCGATACGTACTTAATAGGTCAAACTGTTGACAGTTGTTTGTTGACAGAATCGCGTGTATTGCGGAAAGAGTAACGGCAGAACGGGAGCCTCGACAGCACAGTGGTTAGTACGCGTTTCCGTTGAAGGTGACATACGGGCTCGACTACTACTCGAGATTCCAGGTTTCACATGTCGCTCAACACAATGGACATCTTATCACATATGTGCAGATTAATTCGCGTTGTTATAGTGATTCTGACTTCATCTTGCACCATACCTGGATAGTCGAACATCTGCGGAGTTTCTTCGGCACTGTCGCCAAGTAAGCCAATTCGAATGAGAGATATCACTAAAATCATCAAATGTACCATGATTCTCGATGTAAAGAGATTGCAGCCTGGATAGTCTTCCCAGATGGCGTCGGGGCCGGCCGATGTTGAGAAAATTGTGTTAGTCTCGAATGTGAGTTTTGGCTTGAGGTCAGCGTGGAATAGTAAGAACTAGCACAACACTATTAGATCACAGGAGGGAACCGGATCAGTTGACCATTTTAATTCGACGTCTCTATGTCATCCTTGTCCATCTTCTTTACGAGCTCACACTATTTTACACCCCCTGAGAGAATACCTATGCTCTGCTACGTCCTACATGCGTATGAATGTGGCGCTAATAAGAGTCCTTTGGAAGAAAAGGAAAAAACAAGTTCTACAAACGAATGACTTCAAGTCGAACAAAACGGCAGAAAACCGATGAAAATAAGAAATAGCAAATCATTACTGCATTCATCTAGTTTACCTGTAGCTCGTCGGCGCTGATACATCATACTGTTGTTGAAAATGTGACGAGCTTGTATAGGACTGCTGAGAATGCGGAGACACTCCATGCGTCGACTGATAAAGGCCATACTAAAACATTTTCGAATAATAGTGATAGAAGGAAGTTTTCCAACGTTAAAGAAGGCTCAAAAAACAAAGTAGTAAATCATATCAAGAACAAACTAACCGAGGGATGGGAATGATGTGGAGCAGGTGGTCTTGAAGGAGCATGATGGTATTGGTGATGAGACGAGTGGTGGGCGAAATGACCGTTGTGACCACCACCATATTGGTGCTGGTGCTGATGTTGATGCGATGGTGCGCTGCCTTCTGAGTGTTCAGCTGCTGCTGCCGCAGCCGCCGCCAAACGAGCTGCTTCAGCTTCCTCCTAACAAGTATGAATCTCAAAATGATAAGGAAAAGGAAACCACAGATCAGCGTTTCTTGATAGACAGGAGCGATGTTGTTATTATTGAGTTGACAAAAAATATTCGTTTGTTGATCATTTTTCATGCGCTTAAGTTTTGTTTTCTGTCAACGGTTCTACAATTCGTTGCTACTTGCTTAGCTATTGACAGGACGACCGCATGGACAAGTCATTGACATGTTCTATCGCGGAAGGTCCTTCAAAGGTTGTGCTCGGTGGCGACTATTTCGAAATATGTTTGCGCTGTGAGCGGTCGCTTTGCCGGTTGTGATGCTTTATTGCATTAATAATTGTTTCCTAGTGTTTATATCATTTTCAAGGCTATTTATGAAGTCTGAAATATTGTGAGCGAAGCTCATGACGACGACGGCGGCAGGTCAACTTCATGTGGTTCGTTTTGACCCGCAACTGGAGGATGGGTTCCAGTTCTATATATATATGTATACGTATACATATATATATATATATATATATATATGTATATATATACATATATATACATATACATGCATATATATATGTATATATATATATATACATATACATGCATATATATATATACATATACATATGTATATATATGTACTCGCTCTAATCAGTTGACAGTTAATCACCCACTGGTTCCCCACCTCCGGGTGTTCTGTTTTGTTCCCATCTGTTCTTGTCCGGGGCAAGCATAATCGCTTTTCAGGGATAGTCTAGTCCCATTATAGGTTCTTACTTATCAATTTACACTTATCGACTCTCACTTATCGGTTCTCATTTATCGCTTCTCATTCATGCTATTATGTTTGTTCGTCGAGGCGCCGTTATTATATTATGTTAAGTGATGTTATTATATTATTATTGCACTAATATGTGTATATTTCAGGTTGTCTTAATATCTATTGCAATAAAGTAATATATACGAGTGCCTTTCGCCTACCACAAGCGCATAGTGCCAATTGAACCAATCAATCATTCAAACTCAAAAGTCCAACTCAGATGGACTGGACAAGCAGTGGCATTGGCTCTACACGTTCTGCCACATGTTTTTACTATCGTCTAAGCAGCTTCTTGCACTTATTTTGATATACAACACTGATAAATTTGCTTTGAGATAGAGTAAAAACAAAACTCAGATGCATGAAAAATAATCAAGAAACAAGAAAAAAAGGAAAAATTCTTGTCAACCCATAGTAGGACTAATTGAATACAATTCAACACAGAATATCACTCAATGTAGTGATACAATGGCTCACTGTTTTGGCAGTATCGCTTTTTTCAGAGCCTTCAATGATCATGATACACTCAGTCAAACACTTTCGCAACAAGCAAAAAAAAAAACATGATGGATATACGAATATTTGTCACCGATTATATGTGTCTATCACGTTCATTTTTTCTCAATTACAAAAGTGTTTGACCGAGTGGATTGCGAATTAACTTAACCATTCGAAGCTCTGAAAGAGCCGATACCACCGAGACCGTAAACCATTGTATCAGCGTATTAAATGATATTGTGCTGAATTGTATTCAATGAATTCTCGTAGTAACAGGACCGCTCCTGTTCATCAGAAAAAAAAATGCTGATTCATCCTTTCTGTACCAAGACTGAGAGATAGTCCGTCTGGGAAACTACAGTGATTATAGAAATAACGCGAGACTACATTGAAAAAAATATCGTGTTCAACATATTCACGACGAAGTTGATTATCTGCAAAATGAATTGATATCGCCATCAATGGAAAAGTTGAGGAGTCGCGAATGTCACAGGTTTTCGGAAAACAATTTACTTCATGGCCTCGGACGTACACTTAATTGATTATGGAATAATATTTTATCTCTATTTCTAATTTACTCAAAAAGGCAGGCTGAAATGCAAAGAATAATCACAAGAAAACTGACATAAGCAAGACTAGGAACCATCGGTGGTTTGAACCCACGATACCCTTTCAGATGACACTACGTTTTCCGCTTCACTCTTGAAGCCCACGCTCTGCCCCTTGCCTCAGACATGTTTTGACCCACTTAGCTACTGATCAACCGTCGATGGTACTGACCTAGAGAGCATAAGTCGTCATAAACCCCAAATAAACGGAAGCCATGGTCACAATTACGATTTTTAACCCAATCTTCTGCCCAATTCAATTTTAACGCCGCGGTATACGGCAACATATGAACCATAAGAGAAATGAGATACGAGCGAAATTTGGAATCTGAGGTTGCTTCAAACCCATGAATACGGTGGCTCACTAATTTTTCCGCCGCACGGTCGAGGGCCTCGTTCCATCAGTGGAATTGAGCTGGAGACCAGAAATCGCCTTGAACCCTGGCTAAAGTGAAACCGTAGTCGAAATCGCAATTTTCAACTTTACTTTCAGGATGTTATTTTAAAGACAGGGTACGACGTGAAACATAACCACAAGAGTGCTGAGATACGAGCAAAACTTGAAATTTAAGGTAGCTTTGAACCCTTGTTTACCCTGTCCGACGGCCTACTAAGTTTTGTATTACCCCATCAAAGCCCACTCTTCCAACCGTTTTTTGAAAAAACTCTTGCGGTTATCATAAATTTCCAACATTTGATAGATTGGAAATACATTGTTAAAATACTCAAGTTTTGGACGTATGCTCTACAACTAATAAAGACAGACCTTGACGAAACAGAAGGGTACAAATTTCGTGGGTTCCAGAAAGTCGAGAATCCACTGTTGTCGAGATTAACCTATTAAGAACCAACGTTGATAGGCAGGCAGGCGGCGTCGCGGTGTCGCGCCGTCGCTCTCCCAGGAGACACAACACTGCTATTATTTGTGTAAGCATGCCCGCCTGTCTGCATGGGGCTCCCCACGGGACGCGATGCCTCCATTATAAAATCTGAGACGTCGCGCGGTGAGAAGCTTAATGACTCCCATGGTCCTTAAAGGGTTAAGAGGAAAAGTAACTCTAAGGAAAGAATTATATACTCCGACAGCCCTTAGTTAAGTCAATAATGTTCACTACAACCTGAAAAGAAACGGACTTAGATTAAAAAGCAATAACTAGTCCCGCGTTTGATTTCAAACTGAGATCACTTCGTCGCAAATAAGCAAAATTAAAGTTCACATGTCTCAAAAGAACCTTATACTTCTGTTGCTCAAGTAGCCGCTCCTGTTCTTGTCTCGCTTCTATTTCACGCAACCTCTCCGATGTATCAACTGGCTTTGCTTCTCCAAAGATGTCTTTGTTAGTAAGTTTTTTGACCTAAAAATTGATGACTGATTGTTGCCATACCGCTAAACAAGCAAACAAGATTGTAAAATTTCTTGGGCCCATCGGTACTTACAATGAATGAAACTATTTATATACTTAACAGGATTGGTTAGAGGCTGCGCAGATAACACCCTTAATTTCATCTCTTATTCCCGTTTGATCACCTGTTTGAACAGAGCTCTTATTTCAGTGGCGCAGTCATATTGATGATAAACTTTTCCGACCAGATAAAAACACAGCAAATACATTTCACAGTTTATCTCCACAAGCCAATATATATGCATATATATACATGTATATACGTACATGCGTGCATATATATGCACATGTATATGTACATGCATATAAACATGCACAGATACACGTATACGTACATATATACACATATATATGTATACGTGCATGTATATGAGCCAGATTTGCATTTGATTACTTCTACGATACTCAAAGGAAGAAAAATTGCGTATTTCCGAAATATTGATCAGTGTCCAACGCTTCTTTATCCTCTATTGTTATTTGCATGTTTGTTATTATAAGACACGAATACAAGTCATTAAATTGAACAGACGGCAAGCCCACCCTCGGAACCGGAGTGTCCACTTCCTCCGTGCTTGTGCTCAGCCGAGATGATGTCCTTGACAGCAACACTCTCCGTCTATCCGAATCAAATGTATTAGATTCAGTCCGAGAACGCCTGGACGAAAAACAATAAGGATGGATTCAGTTCCAACAGTCACCACAATTAACAATGATATTGAAGTGTACCAAAACATAGAGTTCATGACTAGGATATAAACAGTTGAACGCAACAACTACACAGCAATCAAGTCATGTTCTACCAACCCAAGAAACAACGTCACTTCTCCAACTTACGAGATGATTGGCGGCTTCTCCCTTTCATCATGGTGGTAGTTATCACTTCGTGACAACTCTTGACTTCCATAGTAATTCCCCCGTCCACCACTGTAGCCGCCGCCACGCCCCTGCATTCCACGAGATCGAGGTGGATAACCTCCACCACTATATGCAGGACCTTGCTTAAAAAACAGCACTTCATGTATACGCGTATATTAATTGAAGCAAATTACAAAACAAAAAGCAAATCTTGGGACTTACTCAGTCCTTGAAAGATAAAAAAAGGTATACTAAACGATGTTGAGTGATGTTCAAAACTTCAGCGTCAGCTAAGACTCGAACCCGTATTACACCCTTTCCAGGAAAGTGTGCTCAATCAATTGCACTACCGACGCCTGTTTTACCACCACACTCTCTACGCCACAACGCAGAAATCACTCAACACCATTGGGTATAGTTCTAACATCAGAACACCGCTAGAAGCGATTAAATAAAAAGAATGTAATAGGTTCAATATCTGTTAGCGCGACTGGGCTCAATGTCGATGTCGACTATCTAGGCCAGACTGACGGTTGGTTGCTCACAGATTGATGCGTTGTAGCGTAGAAAGAGTGGGGCAAAACAGGCGTCAGTAATGCAATTGGTTGAGCACGCGTCCCCAGAAAGGGTGAAACGCGGGTTCGAATCCTGCCTCACGTCAAACCTCAGCACATCACTCAACACCATTAGATATATTGTAACATCACAACACCGCTAAAAGCAGTTAGATATAAATGTTCCTGCTTCATCAGACATAAAAAAGTACAAATCCCAGTGTTGGTCAATCCCCATAGGATGCGCCGAGATTTCGTTTCTACCTAGCACTGTCAGAGGTGACCGAATGCATATGAAGGCCTTTCGATCACTCGCGGTAGCCTGCCGATGTATCAAGTCAGAGCTGCCATCCTCCCAGACAAATCTGGCACCAATTCACCGCCTCGTAGAGATGGAAATCTTAGTGAGTCTTGAGCGTGGGATCAAACCATCAACCATGTACTGACCGACCTTGTGTATGTCGCAGAGCACCTCTGACCACTGCGCAGCACGTGCGCACTCAGGTTTTACGGTAAGAATGTTCTCAGTGGATAGAACAACTACAGTTTTTTGAATTAAGATTTACAATACATATTCTGTCAGCTATCTCTTGCTTGGCTGCAAGTTATTTCAAAGCTTAAACCTTATTCAGAAATTTTCCGAATTTGAAATTCCTCCGGAAACTTGAATTGCAACGAGTCTAGTCTGGCACAAACCACGGGCTCAAAGCATGAAAAAACGCATTATTTACTCAAATCGTTTCACTACTTCCTAATAGAGATAAACCAACGGTGTTACACAAAACGAGATCAAATAATGGTGCAGAAAAGGCTTTCCGATCGACAACGCATAGACAATTTCTGAAATTCATGTCAGAACTACGCGCACTGCTAAGAAAGAAGGTTGCTGAAACCTATCAGCAGCCCACAAAGGGCACCTGGAGCTGTTTAGATCAGATATTGAAGCTTTCCCTCCAAGAGCGTGTTTTCGTGGCGTTGTAGAATAATTCATTATCTAGATAACCACCGCATTCACAGCTGTTCTTTAGGCTCGGATCCATCGAGTTAAATCTGTTTCGGCTACTTTGTTGCTTAGAACTAGTTGTGTCCGTTGGACTACACGGCTAAAAACTTTATCCACTACATTGTTACATGAATGCTACTGTTCTCCAAAGTTTATTGCCAGCTGTTGAATTATTCCGCTATCCATATATGAAAAAAAAAATTTTCGAAAAGGATAGATGGTTTAGGCGTTCAACAAAATTTAAAAAGGATTTGCAATGAATACACTTCATGTAGCATCGTTACTGGTGAGTGATAGATATCTGTCCTGAACCATGACTCGCGGTGGCCTACCGATGTGTTAAGTCAGTGTTGCTTTACTCTCATACAATCTGGTACCAATTCGCCAACCCCGGAATGATGGAAGGCTTGATGAGTCATGAGCGCGGCGACAAGGTGCGCGTCGTAAGGCATCCTAATCACTCACTGCGCCACACGCGCAGAGATGCGTGGACTTCGAAGTATAACTACTACTGATTACCAAAACAAGACTCGTTTATCAAGTGATGAACTAAGAGGTCTACTCATGTTAAATCAACGTCTTCAAGACACCAAGAACAATTTATAGTTATTTTTGCCTGGAGATCAATAGGAAAAGAGTAAGCACTTGTTTGACAAATTAAGGTGAAAGCAAACTACCGCTACCAAATTCCTCTAAGTCCTGACGTTATCAGATTTAATAGCTCCACACTTTCCGTCTGGAATAGGTGCGCGCAAAGACGAGTCATTAATCACAGTTATGAGAAAACTCAAAATATTCCTAAAGCGAAAAAAACCAAACAGGTGAGGATTACAAAAGCACTTATCCATATAGAATAAAACTAACAAGTGGAAGAAAAATATTACAGTACACTCACATAGTATGGTCCGTTTCCACGACAAGACTGATCTCCCGAAAATTTGCGCCCATTGTTGTAATCGTCGTAGTTATTATAAAACCTGCTCCGTGAGTACGTCCCACCCATCGGCGGACCGCGATTTTGAGAACTATTACGGTAATCATTCGAAGAATTGTATGGGCGACTGCTAAAGTAAATTCTAATTCGAAATCCAAAGTTCAAAGACGAAACGAAGAAGGAAATAAGGGTTCTCGTCCATTATGATGCGACAAATGAAAAACCTATCTCAATCGCTGGACAGGAACTTTTCAGGGGAGTGTTACTAATCATTCGAATGCTTAAATTTCTGGCTACAGCCCCACGTCGCCGGTTATCAAAAGACTTTTTTAACGCTGTAAAACCCATACACACCGGACAGAATTCTTTCTTTAGACTATTTTAATCATTCAATGGCCAGTGTTTGCTGATTCCATCGCCTTGCTCATTCTCTTAAAAGAACATTTCTCTAAAATGCAACAGAGAAAACAAGTTAAATACACATACATGAGCAAAGGGCCTTCGGCCATTCATGTGCCGCTCGCTGGGGCGCTCACATCGACAAGATCATGATCGATTTTTGGAAATATGAACGTGTAGAAAAGTATCGCGCCAGCAGTTCACGTGACCACCTCACCCACCGGCACGTGAAGTGGCTATGGACCCCTTCGCTAGCACATCTCAATTCAACTTATTTTCCCGGTTGCATTGCAGAGAAAGTGTCTTTCCAGAAAACAAGCACAGCATTGGAATCAGGAGACATTACGCTATCGAATGACCAGTGATTGTCCAAAAAAGTTTAACCGGAAATAAATATGCGCATTTGGAACGCACGAATTTCCTTTTGTAACAACGCCAAAAAAGGCTTTGCGAAAAGCTGCCATGTGGAGCTCCGGCGAAAAATCTAAGCTTCCAAGTGACTACTGAAACGCCTATGGAAAGTTCCTGTCCAGCGAATGAAAGAGGCTTGTCATTTATCGCCTTGTGATGGACAAGCAAAGGAAAAAGTCTTTTACTTTACGTAAAACTTACTTTCTTTCAAAATTCCTCGCGTCATTGCTGTGTAGGCTCGACTGACTATTGTACCTGAATATGATATCAACAGAGAACTGATATACAATGTGTAAACAACATGGAAATAAAAGCGTTAAGTGCTATGCAAAACATTCGACTCTAGACGGGAGCTGAACGTGCATTCAATATACTGGAGCTGTGCTCCCATTGGGCCACCGAGACCATTGCTCCTTCTTCGATAAACCACCGTTCCTTCATTACTAGTTAACCAGTCACAATCACTTCGTGGTAAATCGATGAAAGAGCGGGAGCAAGGTAGTGGCCTTGATGCCCCTCCATTTAAGTGAAACGCGTGTTTAACTTCCGTCCGAAGTCAGATGTTTTCAAATATTTTCATACCACTCAGTACTCTCAAACTTCAATACATATTTTCTGAGAGCAAATCTTCAAATTGGCAACAAATAAGCTTTTGAAGAAACAAATGAGCTAAACATAACAGGTAAGAAAAAATAAGAGAAGTCATTGATGTATACCTGCTCTTTTCTCGATTATAAGGAGCCGGTTCGTTGCTATATTGCCGATTATAGAATTCATGTGATGGCCGCTCGCGAATTCGATCTTCACGGATTTCATAAACCTGGAAGGCTGTGCGTGAGTTCAAAAACCTTTATAGTACAGAAGAATGCTGGTCGGGAAAATTCCCTGCATGCTCGTAAGACCCCAAGCTAAGGCATTCTACAAGGCGTTCGTTGAATGATTGCAGAAGACTAGATCGTTCCAAAGGACAATATACACTCACCTTCAAAACTCGGCCTCTAAATTTCTCTCCATCAAGTTCTTTAGCTTTCCTTAATCCTTCTAATGTGAAGAGATCAATTCGTGCAGCACACTGACGATCCGGTAAGAATGCAACGTCTCGAACCTAATAATGACCGTAGAAGCCTCCAGCAATTGAAAAGAGACTAATGACAAACAATTCCAGCTTAACACTCACAATATTATCCCCACCAAAATAGTAAAACAGCTCTTCTTCTGAACAGGCAGGCAGGTTTGCAACCTGAAAGCTTCTTGAAACTGATAGATTCGATCAGAAAAACCATTTCATTATTAAAATGACAAAGGATGACGATTTAGTTCCAATTAAAAAAGTATCATTTAGTTGAAAATGAAGGACAATTCCTTTTCCAATAACCTGATAACAAACTGCAAAACCGACTTCACAGCTTAATTAGGATTTCAAGAGAACTAAACATCAAATTGATCCATAGATTTTAGCACTACAACAATAAACATCAATTATCACTCGAAGTGTTCAATTATCTAGATTTACAAGATTTTGTTACCACTAATTAGAGTATTTCCTTGCAAAGGACTTGCCCATACTTGTTTTATTATGGAGCTATCTTGGTATTAACCTCTCTTGCTACTCATGCACGAATGACGCATAGGGGAAAATGTTAATGATGTGGCGCGCAAGATTAATGGAGCTTCCTGTGGACGGCCCAAACACAACTGATCCTACAGACTGTTCTCTCCAGCTTTGAACTTCATGAATCACTTCTTAGTCGTACTTTCTATAACACTATCATAGCTCCAAGCTTCATTAACCTTGCGGGCCACATCATTAACATTTTCCAGTATGCGTCATTTGTGCATGAGTAGCAATCAATTTCGTTTGCAAGACAGCTCCATCTTGAAGCAAATATAGGGAAGTTGTATACTAAAACATTCACAAGGAACTTGAAAAAAAACATGAACAATTGAACCATACCAAAATCATGCTTTTCTGCTTACTTCTGGTTGATGAATTTGGTTTTTATTGTTCCAGTGTCAAGATTTATGGAGCGACCTAATGGTACATCAGATATAACAATGGCCCACTCAGGAACTGACCATTACTTAACCTCGGTTTGAACAATCAATGTATTCTTTCAAGGATTCTCAACCTACACGAGGTCGGCAATACAAAGTTTATTCAGCTAACGTTTCGACGTCTTCATCTTCTTCAGGGCCGATGGATCTCAGTCGATGGTCTACAGTCGTTCGCGATCGCTGTGGGTCTTCACCTTGAGAAAAGACTGCGTACAATCGACTCGAAGCTGTGAGAGAGGAGAGGATGAAATGTTGACCGAATAAGGTTTATTATGATTTTGTGATTGGTCAAACGATCAGGACGCTAATCAGAAGGATAGCCAAATTAATCTCGCTACAAACTTCGTGTAAGCCGGGAAATTTTTGGAGAATGCAACATCATAAGTTCTTTTCAACAAAACCGTTGATTACCTGAACAGCATAAGACGGTTGTTTCGGTGGTTTTCGTACGCTATCCTCTATCTCTCGAACATGTTCTTCGTGATTGTGATTTTCGCTGTGTTTCTCGCCGCTTGGTGCAGCAGTATCGACCTTAACATAAAGAAATTAGCAGATTACGTCTTATCAAATCAATAGATACTGTTCTATTATGGAAGCACCACTTCGACCCCTTGTATAAAAAACGTACTTTTCAGTCTTTTTTAATGTTCAGATAATTGTTCAATAGCCCAAATCAAACAACTTGAATGATTTATCTCATCTTCATAAAAGCCTTCTTATTTCGCTGAGAGCAGAAATAAAATTTTGTTTCTCAGTGAAAGATTCCTCGCCGACCAAAGCTTTTCCTCCGGAGTTAGATCAAATTTCACGGATTCCAATGATTCATTTTGTTTTTAAGATGGACCACGCATTACGCTGTAATAGCCAAAAGAAGATTGGGCTTCGCAAAACTGGATCACTTTTTTATCCGCTCCTCACGTTGATACCTTGGAATAAAAGGTATTTACTAGTCGTTTTTGATGTTCAAGTAACCATTCGATATTTCAGATCATAGCAATTTCAGTGGTGTATTTCGTCTCCAGAAAGGCCGTTTTATTGCGCTGAAAGAGCGAAAAGTAATTTTTGTTTCTCATTCAAAGATTTCTCGTTAAGCAAAGCAATTCCTTTGGTTTTGAGTAAATAAACGATAGACCAGACCTCAAGAATTCCAATGATTTATTTGGTTTCAAACATGGACCTCATATAACGCTGTAACAGCGAAAAGAAGATTGGGCTTTGCAAAACTGGAAAAAAGCATCGAGTGCGAAACTCAACTTTCTTTTGGTTCTAGTGAAGCACTAAGATGTCCGTTCAAGAAACCAAAAACATTATTGGAATCTTTGAAATTTGATCTATCGTTACCTTCTGGAAACTGTAAGAGAGAGGCTTTGGTCAGCGAGGAATCTTTCGATGAGAAACAAAATATTATTCATGCTCTTTCAGCGCAATAACAAGTTCTTTTTGAAAATAAAATACACCATTCAAATTTTTTTGATTCAAGCTATCGATTGATTATATAAACAATAGAAACGACCAAAAATTCGTTTTTCCCAATGGATCAAAGCGAAGAGAGGATAGTTGAAGTGATCCATTTTTTGTGAAACCGAACCTTCTTTTGATTGCTACAGCGTAATACAGATCCATCATAAAACCAAATAGATCATTGGAATTTTAGGATTTGATCTATCAACTGGCTCACGAAACTCTGAAGGAAAAGCTTTGGTCAGCGAGGAATTTTTCGATGAGAAACAAAATACTAGTTCTGTTCTTTCAGCGCAATAACAAGGTCTTTTCAAATACGGAATACATCATTCAAACCCTTTTGATTTGTGCTATTCAATAACTATCTGATCATTGAAGAAGATCAAGAAATACGTTTTTTACAAGGGCTCGAAGTGGCGATTCCATAATAAAACAGTACCGATCAAAATGATAAATCTGCGAACATATTCAGCGGAAAAGACTTGAGAAAATTAGTTACCTGCTCTTCAGCCATAATCTCAGCCCAGGAACCCATAGCACCCATATCGGCCATGGATGGCGGATTGGAAAACGCTACTTCAACGCCTGAACAATTCTCATTGCCTGCTAAGTATGAAAATTATTCAAAGATCTTAGACGAACAGGCTTTTGATCAATCAGAGCTGTGTCATAAATATCTAAATTTCAGCTTCCTGAGCAACTCTTTACAGTGCTCACCCATAAAATATAAGCCTAATACACTTGATAAAGCATATTATCTAAGGATATTACAATATTATCCAATTAGCTCTTACCATGGGGGACGGAAACGTATGGCAATTAAGGCGACTACATGAACTTTGAAACTATCCGGAAACATCATGACTGTCTTTTCGGCTGTTTTTAAGACCTTGTTCGAAGCAGTATGATCTGATAACATATACTGAGCATTTCATGAGATTCGTTATGGCACCTACACAATGTAAGTTAAGTGTTTCGGCATTATAGCCGCGCCAGTTGCACGGTGGCTTTCGGTTCTGTCAGTTTCGCAGGGATTTATTCCCTATATAGAGAAGCCGACGCGGAAATATTTACACGTGCCGCTAGGTGATAACCCTGTCCAGCGCTACACTGTTGAACACAAAGCACTTTAAAACAATGACAATTAATTAGAAGCAAGATTTGACTCGCACTTAGGAGTAGTGTTGAACAAGAGGACTGGTACAAGTTAAGGGAAGCGATATGAGTGGGACTTCAAAGTCGGCGAGAGGAATTCGGTATCAAGCAACTAAAGAAATCCACCGAGATTATGGCTTATATCATCTAATAAGAATCAAGCCTCTTTATAGAACCAAAATGTCAGAGAAGCGTCAACGTAACACAAGATGTTCCTTAGTAACAGCAGACAAACACTGGGTGCTGACTACTGGATCTCAGTGGACGACAACAGGACAAAAGGATTGCAGTGGGCTTTACACTTTCGCGGTACCCAGAGATGATCTCATAAGAATTTATCGATTCTGCTTAAATTCTCCAAGCCCTTAAAACAAGGGTGAAGTTCAAAGTAAGACGATTTATGAAATAAGCATCTAAGAATATTGAGTAGGTATGCAGAAGGTCGAAACCTAGCGGGAATAGCACCCACGTTCCACCCTTACTGGGTGGCATCAGCTACCACTACACCACTGAGTCCACCGTTTTGCTATCCCTTTCATAGATACGATGTAGCAAAGCTGCCAGCAATCAACCCCCTAACGGGTTTAGTCTAGTAAACACGCATCGGCATCCTGCCCAATCAAGCTGAGGGTTTTCTAAACGCTTAGGCCAAATGTATTCGTTGAATTTTCCTGCTTCCTAGTAATGATATGATAAGAAGAACTTTTTTCTGAAATGTAAAAATCTCTATTAATGAACCTTCTCTTTAATTAGAGTTACACGTGAAAAATCTAAAAGATTTCGAGAATGAAAACATCAAATCACGCAATGAAAAGGAATAGACCGAAAAAAAAAAGATTGCTGCAAACTAGCAATGAATCTAAGAAGAAAAGACTAACCTCCACCTCCTGAATCCGATGGGTTATCTACTGACATGTTTTCCAACTCCGAACAGTTTGTAGTTGCCTGGAAAGAAAAACGATTATGAATTGAGGTAGTGAGGAGTTCAACTAGGCCGCTTCGAGGCCACAAGATCTCTTGGAGTATAAAAACAGGGTCAACAAAAAACGGAGAAAAACAAAAACAACTCCTCAAATTAAGGTGGAAATCTTAATCACAGCCAATGAAAGTAACCGATTAAAATGGAATAAGACAGACCGGTAGTGCCCGGCGGAAGAACTGCCGGTAAAGAATTAAGTAATTTGAAATGGAACTTTTATAGGATGGATAAGTAACTATACGGATAAGTTGTTCAACACAACAGAAAGTCCACCTTCATTTTTCAAACTTCTCATCATTAAGCTTATTTCCGAACATACCTCACCCCTCCTCCTTTCTCTCCCTCCTCCCTTTGAGTCATATCTGCAGAATAGATATAGATAAGCTCTAATTGACCAGTCCACATATAATACTTGCTATGATTGCTAGGAAAACTAGGCTATAATTTGATGAGAATAGGCAGAAAATAGTCGATTCGCTCGCTGAACGAAGCGAAATACTCTGTGCGACTCGGATCGACGAAAAATAACAGCAATTTATCGCTTTCGGGTTCGTGGAACCACGTGGAATCAGGCATGTCAGAGATGCAGAGAACATAGATTCACGGTCCCGAAAGTGTTAAATGCAAAAGTACGGCTAAACGTTTATTTAGGAAAAAACATTAGAAAGTAAACTTAGACGATGACGATTTTGTCCAGCGACATCAATAAAAACACAATAAAAACTTAAGCAGTTGAACCGCTACTCTTCACTAATACTGCGGGTCCCAGAACAGGGAAAGCGTGCTCGTTTAGCTGTTCTGCTCCTTGGAGTCCCGAGGTAAGCCTAACCGGAGCTTGCTCAGGTCGTCACCACATTAGAGCAGTTGCCGGCCCTTGTTGATCAGAGGGCAATTTCACCGTTCGACTAATAGCTATCAAGACGGCGATCATCCCTGGTACGACTTACTCTTAACTGTGCTTTCGGGTGGAAACGTAGGACTCTTTCTCAGTTTGCGTGGAAATGCCGAGGGATTGAGCCTCTGTTGTGTTTCGCAGTCCGACACCCAGAAACATCTCCCACCCGCGATGAGGCAGTAAATTATTTAGGAGGAAAAACACATTAGCTTACGGAAAAAGAAAAGTTCAACTTGATGAAGCCCCTCCCTCCATCCATCCGCGTTTCGAGAGATCGTCAGTCCGAGTACCTCTTCCTCCACCTGTTTCGGAATTTTCAAAATAACGCCAGTCCAAGTCAATAAACCACAACCTCTGCCCCTATTGACATATTGAAACAGCCGTTTAGAACGGTTTGTGTGGGAACTAACACGTCAGTGTTGGTTCGGGGAACGACGTTATGCAAGCAGAAGCAGAGCGACATTAGGATGGGAGATGACGCATACGAGAACGAACATCAAATAATCCAAAACAGAGGATTCACGAATATTCACCCACGGAAAGGGTGAGACGCGGGTTCGAATCCTGTCTGAGGTCAAAGTTTTGCAAACCACAACATTTTTCGATCCATCAAATGTGTCTTAAACATAAGTATACAACTTTCATGCCTTCTCTGTGCTGATTAATTCAATAGCACAAGTTATAATGGAATTTATCCCGCTTATGTCGTTATTTCTTCTTTGATACAATTCGGTTAGACGACGACAAATTTTTGAGCCGATCTCATTCGCTGGGCAAGGATTTTAATAGGAGTGTTAGTAATCATTCGAAAGCTTAAATCTCTAGCTAAAACTCCAAGCCGTCGGTTTTTCAAGACATCCTTTTATAACGTCGAAGCGTCCAGAATGATACTTTATTTCACACTCGCCTTTCACCTTCATTATTAAGATGCGTATAAATCGCTGGAAGCACAAAAGCATATCAAATTGTAGAGAAATTTTTGTAGTATCTTAGTCGATCGTTCTATCTGTAGTTTCTTTTGAAGCGGAGAAAAAATTCCCAATTGAATAACAACATATCGATCGTCCCGCTTCGCCCCGTCCTGCCACGTCCTCTACTACGGCCTCCGCCTTGTGGAATACCCTGTAAATAACCTTACCAGATATGTAAACTCGATCTTATCATCCTTATCAAACAGTATTCCCAAAGAAAAAGTACACTTCCGGAATCAGGAAACATTAGGCTATCGGATGATTACTAACAGTCTAGAGGAAGAGCTCTGTCCGGCGAGATCTAAAGCACAAATCAAAGGGTCGAAAAAAGATCAAAGATCAAAAGAGCTTTTCAAAAGCTTGTGCTATAAAATGAGCACTAGCACTCAAAGGAAGGAGTTCTGTCCAGCGAAATGTAGGCGAGGTAAGAAAAAAAACACGTGGTCGTGGAGAGCATAATTTCATTTTAGATTTTTCAGTGCTATAGAAGGGTGTTTTGAAAGACCGACTATGTAAGGCTCTAACCAGAGTTCATGCTTTCGAATGTTTACTAACACTCCTATGAAAAGTTCCTGTCCATTGAATGAGAACATTCTAAAAATTTGTCCCCGTTTAACCGAATTTTACCGTTCTTTTTCTCGTCGTTTGTTCGGCTCTGAAGAAGACGAAGACCTCTTAAAAACCTTAACCGAATATAGTCTGTGAGAATGGTCGGAGCCTCTCAGAGGTTGTTACGTTGAAGCCGTACATATGTTTGTCGCGCGCTTCATCAGTGGCCCACGTCCCACACTGAACACTATTTAACTGAAGGGATGGGAAGACGTTATTTATGGTAATAGAACGTGATATGGTGGCATCACAAATTTTTCAGTCGATGGGTTTCGGCCGGTAGCGAGTAGGCAAAAATTCATTTCATCCACAAATTTTAAACGTTGCTTTGAACATTCAATGTAGTTTGTTGGAATGTTTAGAGCCTTCTCGACGTTATTGCACATATCATATCACACATATCGACCACTATCGCCATAAATAACGTCTACCCATTCCCGCTATAAAGTAGGGTTCAATATGGGGCTCGGGCCACTGATGAAGCAGGCGATACCGTCGAAACACACGTATGATTGTGACGTACCAACCTCGAAAAAGCTCTAACGTTCTAACAGTCTACATTGAATGTTCAAAGCGAGATTTAAACAAATGAGGTGGTTAGAAAGCTTAAAGCTAAAGGATAAAGCTTTCGGCGTTGAACAATCCCTGAGGGATGTGCCATGCTTTCCTCCTCAATTTTTGACTTCGTTTGGGGTGATTGGATGTATATCTGGTTCCTACAATGACTCACGGTAGCCTCCCGCTGTGCCGAGTCACTGCTCTTTACCCTCCCAGACAATCTGAGATCAGCTTGGAACCAATTTATCGACACCTAAGGAATGGATGGCTTGGTGAGCCATCAGCGTGAGATCAAACCGTCGACCTTGTGGGCGACGCAGAATAACCAAAGCCCCAACCACAGCGCCACATGCGCCCATGAGATGGCTAGCCGAAATAATTTTTCTTGTCAGCCTTCCTCGTGCTACTGGCTTGACCGATGAGGAAAATATGACTGATCGGTAATGCTGCGATTGAAGGAAAGTCAGTCTTCGATACGTTTCCATCTTCGATAAAAATCTGAAGCAATAACACAACGGGAAATGGACTGGGACGTTCCGAAACATGGCGCGACTCTCCCGCAAACTGCAGTTTTTCACAGTGATGTATCGTGTTGCATAGCAAAAACTATCGAGAGAGAGAAAAAAAAAGAATTCAGCGATAAAAATTTGTTGAATCGGCGCCGATTATCGACGATGGACAGAAAAGCGACGGCGGAAGAACGTAGTAATAACAGACAGAGATATCGACAAATATCGTAAACAAAAAAAAAAAGAATAGATATATGGTATCAAAGATAACTATAACAGTACAAAACGGTGGGGGATCAATCGCGCGTCGAGCCAAGCCGAGCCGAGCATCGCTAGCCAGTCAGCCACAGGTTCCTAGACTAAATTGAGAATCTTCATTTCTGGCTATACCACATGATGTGCTAAAATAAAGATTGAAATAGACAGACGGAATACTTCCTAGTGGTGGTAAATATGGATGGGTTCAAATCCTCCGCAATACAACTGATAACCTGGTGAAAGCCGATTGCGATGGACAAGAGAGAAGAGCAGAAAAACGCTGAAGTAACAGAACGGACAGATGTCTACTAACGCTAAAGATAAAGAATAAAATATTATATGAATATAACTAAAGCCATACACAAACGACACCCCACCAATGGTGAAATGGATGGGTTAGCGCAATGGATTGTTCTGTAGCTCTATTAGAACAACTCAAAACTTGCTGAAAGCCGATTACAGAGGAAAAAAGAGAATAACAGAAAAACTCGGCAAAATGGAATACCTTAGAAACTAGTGAGATCAAAAAACAAAGAGAAGGACTGGAACACCCAGAGAGATTAGCAAAAGACGAGAAAGGGTAACTGACCGACTGACGAGATCGCAAGATCGAAACACGTGTATCGGGCTCTATAAGTCAGCCTTCCTTTAACAGACCACTGACATGCGTGGCTCAAAAATAATTACCAGGCATATTGAAATTTGAGCTGTGGTCTTAAGAAAACACTTGAAACGAAAGAGAAGACTAATTATAATAGAAGCACATATCACTTCACTTGAATAGTTGGACGGCCTGTCTTCACTGAAAGGTAAAAGTATACTCTGCTTTTTCCTCGAAGATTTGAAGAAATAATTTCAGACTGAAGTATATTTAAATATAGACATGCTTACTTGGGTACCTGGACGGCCCCTCCCCACTGATAAAGCAAGCTGCAGCCATAAAGAAACGATACTGGTTCAGCTGCATTGTTCCCTGAAGTCTCAAGTGAGGTATGGCCGGGGCTTCCTCAGATCGTCACCAAAGCAGTCACCGGCCCTTGTGGATCAGAATCGGATTACCAGCTTGCGACTAGTAACTAGCACGACGGCAGTCCTTCCTTGCAAGGCTTACTCTCAGCTGGGCTTTCCGAACGGAAACGTCGGACTCCTTCTCAGCTTGGATGACCGGCTGGCGGGTTGAGCTCCTCGCTGTTGTATACGTAGTCCGAAACCCAGGAACACCTTCCGAGAGCGATAAGGCGCTAGACTCTCTGGGAGAACTACTACTATTACCATTACTACTGTCATTACTACTATTACTATTAATACTGATCAAATGATATTCTTTTTATTTAATCGCTTATAGCGGTGGTATGATGTCATAAATATATGCCCATAGATGTAGAGCGATGTGCAAAATTTTTGCGTCAGGCGGGACTAGAACCCGCACCTCACTCTTTCCAGGAATGCGTGCTCTATCCGTTACACTACTGACGCCCATCTTACACATCGCTCTTTGTTATTATCACTGTTATTATTATTTTTATTATTACTATATACTACTGTAGCATTGGGTCCAAACCTTCAATAGATCAACTCAAAACCTCGTTGTGGTAATATACGCAGTATAATAGTGATAAATATGTCCAATAAAAAGTAAAAAAAAACCTAAGATAATAATATTTCGCGGGATTTCAGCAAAAAATCAATAAGTTCGAGGAAAAAAGCAGATATAAAAAAAGCGGAGGTGTCAAGGAAATTTTAATCAGTCAAGAGAAGCACAGTAGAGTAAAAAAAAAAGAGAAAAAAGTCTGCAAAACCAAGTCAAACCTACTTTTCTACATTCTTGACAGAATGCTTGCAGAACAGGTCACTTTAAATTACTTGTATTACTTTAAAATAAATTAACTTAGAATGAATTTCATTACCGTCCCGAATGGTTTACAGCCCCCATGGTGGCTGAGCTTCCGCGGTGTCGGACTGCGAGAGGCCTTTCAAACCCCCCTCCCTCCCTCCCTCCCCTCCCAGGAGGGCCACCCAAGCTGAGAAAGGGTCCGACGTTTCCATCCGGAAAGCCCAACTAAGCATAAAGCGTACCAGGAATGACCACCGCTTTAGTAGCTACTAATCACAGGATGGTAATCTCCCTCAGATCCACAAAGGTTGGCGACTGCCCTAAAGTGGTGACGAGTTGCGGGGAAGCCCCGACCAAGCTCTTTATCGGGGCTGCAGAAAACGAAACAGCTAAACCAGCACAATTTCCCTGTGGTGGGGCTAGCATTATCAATGTAGACGGGCCGTTTGAGTATCTAAGCACTTTACTACATATGCTATAGATTACGACTTAAATCATCGCGGCTGATAGCTATAGTAGATAGAATGAAGAATGAGTAATAGCGAAACGGTCCCTCGTTGGCGAAGCGGTAGCACGCGCTCCCTGTATGGGTGAAAACGCGGGTTCAACTCCCTTCTGATGCTAAACTTTTTGTTCACCACTCACTTCCTTTAGATATATCTAAATCATCATAACAAGGCAAAAAAGAAGTAAAACAAAGGAATTCCTGGATATATGTATGCACAATGGCTGTCATCTTAACTGTGTCCATGGGGCGATATTGTTTACCCGAGCAAGCCTGTTAAAGGTCGGTGGCTCACAGAGAGATATGAAAAATGAGTGGCAGACAAGCGGAGGCTTCTGTGACGCAGTGGTAGCACGCGCCTCCGGTTCGGATGAAACGAGGGTTCACCTCCCGCCTGAGGTCAAACTTTTGTTTATCACTCACTCCTCTTAAGTACCGGAGCATCATAACACTACGAAAAAGCACTAAAAACATTTAAAAAATCTTCAATTCATCACTTTAAACTTTACGGAAATGTTAGAAAAATCAACTAATACTTATTTTAAAATATAATTTAGACAAAAAAAAGTGAAAATCGCATTCCATCATGGAAATTAGCTCGGTTTTGACCGAAATTGGTCGGGAAAAAAAAGCTAAGCGTAACTCTTCAGAAACTATCGTTCCTAAAACTTCGCCCGTTATCACTCAATTCCTATCGCCTTTGCTGATGGAAGAGACAGCAAAGAGATGACCTCTATGTTTACTTGTTTGTTTATTGTTTACTCTCCCTGTCAACTCCGCGATAAACACAACAATATTTACGCTCCGCAGGGGAGAAAATAAGACAACAACACTTATTGGCTCGGGAAAACAGCGCTCTAAACACCGGCTCGGGGAAGTCAAAGGAGGTAAACAACCGATAGAAAATAGTTAGAGACGAGTAAAACACGATTAAAAATATATTAAAGAAAATCAAGACAAATGGAGGAGAGGGTGGGGAGGGGAAACGACGCGCCGGTACTCGGCCGCGTCTCGGCTGCACCGCTGCAGTGCAGTGCAACGGCTCGCGAGCGCGTTGCAAGACCGCGACGCAGGCACGCGCGCGTGAAGCGCCCACCCGCGGCGAGACCGCCGTTGGTCGAACGCCGACGTGCGGCGGACCCGTTGCGGTGGTCGGCGGTTCGTGCCCGCCCACGGGTCATCGGGCGGCTTCCCGGCACTTCAAGAGTCTCGTTCGTCTACTCGATTTGATGGTTCCTCCGTGATAAAGTTACCAGATTGGCAGTAATAACAGTAATATTGTTTATTCAGCACAGTAGCAACACAGCACAGTAGGAGTAGAATGACTGCCGTTTGACGGTTTCACCTCTTCAGCGTTTTGTTGATTTTCTATAATCCACCAGATAAAGTGCAGACCAGCCGCACAGGGAATCCTGCGTGGGCGAGGACCTGAACGTCAGCGATTGTACTGTTTGTCAATGAATGCTATCACCCTCCCAAATGGTTACCTCCTCAGTCGTGACTGGAAGGTGTGCCTGGGTGTTGGACTCCGAAGGAATGCGGGGGTTCAACCCCCAGCAAGGTCATCCAACTGAAAAACGAGTTCGAAGTTTCCACCCGCGAAAGCTCTCCTGAGTAAACCACACCAGGAATGATCGCCGTCGTAGTAACTACCAATCGCAAGGTGGTGAACTCCTTCTGACCACAAGGGCTGGCGACTGCTTTGCAGTGGTAACGACCTGGAGAACCTGGCTAGGGCTAATTCGCGACTTCAGGAAAAAAAACAGCTAAACCAGCACAGTATCCTTGTGCTGGGGCTCGCATTACCAATAAACACGGCACGTCTAAGTATCCAAGTAAAATCATCTGTACTTCTATGATGATTATTCTTCTCTTGGTTTTCGATCTTAGTAGTTTTTGAGGTGATCTACTCCTACTGAATTTTTTGCTGTTCTCTTTCTGTTCATTATAATCGACATTTCAGCTAATGACCAATCCTCCCAGATGGTCTATCGCCTTTTGCTGGCTGAGAGGTTTTCCAGGGTGTCGAATTGCAAGTACAGCGGGAGGTCGGGGCCCAGCAGGGCCACCCAAGCTGAGAGCGAGCCCGATGTTTTCATCCGGAAAAACCTAGCCAGGGATAAATTGCATGATTTTGACATCGTTCAATTACGCATTTTTTTGCAAACATTTTGGTATACAATTTGACTATACTGCTTTAAGATGGAGCTGTCTTGGAAACAACGCTTGCTACTCACGCACGAATGGCGTGTAGGAAGAAAACGCTATCGAATCGGCGCGCAATATTAGTGGGGCTTCCCTTGGAGAGAGCCAGAGCTCGGCTGATCCTCCACACTGTTCTCTCCAGCTTTTGAACTTCTCCCGTTCCCTAACCGCCTCTTTTGCAATCGTATCGTCGCCCCAAGCTCCGTTAATCATACGCGCCGCCTTAGTGGCATTTCCCATGGGCGCCATTCGTGTTTGAGTAAGCAGGCGAATTTGTTCCCAAGACAACTCCATTTAATGCAATTATAGGCAAGTTGTATACCGAAATGTTCGCAGGAAAATGCGTAATTGAACGCTATCAAACTCATGTAATTTCACTTGCTTCTGGTTAATAAATTTGGTTGTGTATTGCTCTGGTGCCAAAACTTATGGGACGACTATTATATACGTGACTGACCTAGTCGAATATCTTAGGGAAAACCTGGAGATTGTTTTGGATGATTTTCAATCTCCTACCAAATTTCAATCAGAGATCTCATACAGTTATACCAACCAGTATGAATGTATATAAACTATCAAAATATGTGCACTTTGTCGCGTACGGCGAAATTTTCTTCCGAGGCATCATCCATTGGGAATATGATAGACTGGTGCAGAGGAATGAAGCAGTCTATCATCTGAATCCACCTACATCTCAGATGGTGCTTTAGTTCAAGTACCTGATTATGGGAACAGGTCTTCTTCTACTCTATCGAGAACACTGAAAATGACAAGTTACAATGAAGGTGTGGGAAATCTCCGCGTCGAAACAGACTCTCCGGACAACAAGGACAGGAGGATGTCCGGAAATGCGAACACATTTCTGAAATCCATCGCTGACTGCAGGGATCTCAGTTGAGAATGACATTGTAAACCAAGAAATAGTCGTCAGATTAGCGAAATGTAATGGCCTAGCCTGTATAGACGATGTTCTTCATAATGATAGGAATGGGTTTTTGTAACGAGATGATGATGAACAAATATCGTTCCAGTTTTTGATAGGCTTACATGTGGTTGTTGTAAACACAAATGATTATGGATGACGTATTGGCGGGTTCACCTTCTTCAGAGCCACGGAAACTCGAATTCACTGATCAAATCGGTTATCTCTTCGTGCTATGTGGAACTTCGTCGTCATCATAGCGGTGAATCGAGTGGAGTGAAGCACCACACGAATAAAGCATGTTTACTGACAAGTCGTTTCATACACGACTCCAACTGCGCTAAAGTTCCTAGACCTCAACCAGCAGTTCCCCCACGTTTGAGGGACGTTCCTTGGTCGTCTGTCAATCAGCATTATTTATTTTCTTGGGATAATCCATTCTTAGCAGTTGAATTGGTATTAACTGGAATATAACAAAGCAAACTTTCAATTCAACATTCAATCACGGGCTTGTTAATAAACCAGAAATGATTATTCATGCCAAGATAGTGAAAGTCGAGCTTAAAGATTCGCTCTGCTATGATAGAGAGATTTACGTAGAATGTCGTCGGTCCAACAGGATTTATGTGCATATCCAATATCAAAACAGTTTCAAGAGGAGGCAGTCAAAAGCCAAGACATCCGGTTTTTAAGAAGGACTCTGGGGAATCGCGCATATGAATTTGATAATAGAAGTGAACTATGAAGAGGGTAAACTTGTATATTTGCCCGCAAGCAGTTCTTCTTTAAAGCGATCCTTATCCTGCTGACTGGGCTCTTCTTGAAACGCGTTGATAGTTTAATATGTGAATTGTCCTGTATGACCGTGGCAATTCCTACGTAAATTTCTCGTGTGGATTAGCCAGAGCAACCTTTGTTTTCGAGTTTCACCGTAATCTCGAACATTGAATAATTCAATGTTCTGGTTTATTGCACAGGTCCGAACACGCTCGTCGACTACTGACGATGAAAATTTACATCCACGTGATATGCTACCAAATATGTATTCATTTCACTTCTATGACGCGTTAATTAGTGAGATCGAAGCACGCATCAACGTGGATATTCTTGTCAAAAATATGTCCACACCTTTCGACCGCGCACCAAGCAATTTGAAGCGTGCATCGAAGATTCGTTTGTTTTCTCTTCAACGAGTTGTTGCGAACACGAACTCGCCCTATGTTTCTGAGTCAAGGACCTCCACCAACGACCGCCACTACCTCGTTTCCGGGACAACCACCCACTGGCACGACACATTTGTGACAGTCCTTACTCTGCATTCCTATCTTAGCCGTGTTCTTAAACTTCTCGCTGGTTTCTCAGTAAGTCCACTCCGTTGAAGGGAAGTGTCTGGGACCTTAGCGCGCACAGGTCGGTCATTAAACTCCACTCAAACCAAAGCGACATGGTTGAAAAAAAAGTGACTTGGGGTCTAGTGTAAGTACGTGTTTAACTAGCGTGCATCAACAGAGGCCCCGGCGCTTGTAGCTTACTGGCTCTGCCTATACTCACAGCGTCGCGCGGCTAGTCAGGCATTCACCCGCATTTTCGGTTACTGATACGGGAAGGCTCACGAGGCTCGGGAATGGGCATTAACTTGCTAGTTCATACTGCAGCTGTAGTAGAGAGTTCATGTCTGTTTTCAACTGCGTCATTTCACTACCTGCTAGGTTCAGGTACAAATTTGTCCCGTCACGGAAAGGATATAAGTCCTGAAGCTGGGTCACTGAAAAGGGAGTTGAACCAGTCACTACTTAATGTATTGCCTGACAACTCTGAAACTTATACTGCTTGCATCCATGAAAGATTTTTTGCTATGAGCTATTATCCACAAGCTCAAAAAAAGAGAAATCCGTACTATCCTCTCTGGATGAATTAAGCTGTCCAAAGAATATGGAGAAAAAAAGTTTTTGGTAAGAGTGATGAATTGCTAAAACAGCAAAAATAGTCGCAAGTTTTGCTGTCAAACACTCCAGCCAGATTACAAGAAGCATACTTAGCGCACCACATGCGCGAGTTTAGAAGTAGCATAAAACTCTGGGATGATTCATATTGATGCGAACACACATTAATCAATGTCTTGGTGCGATCTCCGTCGTGAGGCACTCATGTGAATGCACCACAGATCCAAATGAAATATAAAGCACAGTACATGAGAAAAGTGACCAGTATTGTAGCGGCTTTTTCTACGCTTAATTACTAACACACTTCAGTATCGATAGATATAGCCAGAGGGGTGTCAAAAACACCACATCAGCAAGAAATCAAATTATCCATTTAGAATCGTGGACAATAGTTACTAACGTAAATCTTGTTACCTTGGGTGACGTGTGACTTTCGCATTACCACACTGCTCCGTTTCACCAAAACCCGATAGACGTTAATCGTTTTGTCCTCACCAATTTTTGGATGATGACGAAGGGAGTCAGTGTGAAAACTCGGTTTTGCGGATACAGCGATAGGGGAGAAAACAATGAAAACAACGAATGACAGTTAAGAATTCGAGAGTAGCTTAGTTTACATTTCGAGTTCTTCGTATGCTCTCCAAAGTTTTTGAAGTATGCAATCCAATATAATACACCGTGGATCATTTGCGAAATTCAAGTGCGGAGCTCCACTCAAACACTTCCAGCCTTCTGTAGGACAGCAAAATAGGTAACACAATCTGTCTTGGAGGATAAAAATACAGATTTATATATCGGTAAGCCACAAACAACCATCATGCTAAACCATCAGTTGCATTACCTCATCCCTACTTATTGATGTCCATTACATTGTGCATTACCTCGTGAATAGACCAATACCGAGCGCCTTATCTTTTTCTCTCAGCTTTCTATATCATTTGTTATCACCTTCCATATCACGTCAGTTTCAAGCATTTGTGTAGTGAAATCAGTGCGTCTTCATTACACCATAACAGATCATAAAGCGCAGAGAAACTCAGTTTTTGAAAGAAAGCTCGCTATTTATACTATCGTGATAGGTTAGCTAATGACGATCATATTAATTCCAAGGCTACTCAAAATTGTGTTTACGTGGGCTTCTAGGTTTGAATGTCCAAAGTCAGGTCGAGTGACTTTGCTGGATGGACACTCATGAATATTTTTTCAGCGCCACTGAGCCACGTGAACGGCTGATTACAATGTATATTTTGGTACGATTACATATTCGTAACACCACATGAGTGAAAAGTTCTAGGAGACAATGGAAAATCAATGAGTATCCGCCTTTATAGTCAGTGACCCATAGGCTCAGTCAGTTTTTCTCGGAAAGAAAGTTTTGTCCTTTTTCTTCAGTGGGCTTATACTGAGGCTAAATGGCGCAGACCACTGTTTATTGGCAGGAAGCGCAGGAGTTGAAGATAGGCAGGCATCCAAGGTACTAATTTTGTCTTCTCGTAGCGTTATACAGGAGGTGAACGTTGTTATGGACGAACATGATAGTACTACGCGGCTTGAGACTGGTCCATGCTCAGATAAGGTCTGTCCACCGATTAGAAGTTTAGTTCCGACACTCCACACGTTTTCGTGAGGCTTCAGTACTTGTTTACGGGGACAGAAAAACTGAGTTTCTTCGTAAGCAGAGAATCGTCAGCACAGCAGGTTCCTAAGCGGATTAATTCGGTGAGTTTGAACATCGATCACAATGAAAGAACGTTAGTGTCGTGACTAGTTTACAAACACTTATATAAACGTTATAAGAACGCATATAGCAGCTGTTGCTTCAGATGCCTGGACAAAAATAATCTCACCTTACTTAGGATTCGTTAGAGAGTCTCTGATCATTTGAGCTTGCAACCAGTAACAGGCTACGGATCAGAAACAGTGCTGCCTACATGGAGCAGAATAACCAAATAATCAAAATAATCAAAGCATATTGAGTCGTTGAAAAACGATTTTTGCAAGGAGGGCACGTGCTAGGAAGAGACACAGGTGGAGCTCAAACTTGGATTTCTGTCGATTACAGAATTGCAGAAATACGTTCTGGATAGATGTGAACAAGGATTACCAAACTTCCTTTCGCTAATCTGGAATCCGTGATATGGACAAATTACAAGCCGCTAGAGTACATGATTTGTCAATTTTCCATCGTCAACTATTCAGAAAATGCCTCATTTGTCATTTATTCGTGGGACAGTCGTAAATACTAAGACATTCGTGTGAGTGGTTCAATATTATGCTGAAAGTACAGAATTTAATGCGAATAAAAAAGGTCTAGAGACCTATGCGGATCAGTATTACTCAAAGTAGAAATATCTGATTTTCTAATGAAAATCATTGAGATGGTTTCATTCATTGACCTCATTGCTAATCTATGAGAGATTTTTGATTACAAGAAAAGTGATTCTTTTCAGAGGGAATATTGTTTGAATTGGTCAGTAATCTATGCTTCATAAACTAGAAAACCCAAACTCGTTTATAACAACCAAGTTATCCGTCAACTTCAAAAACAATTTGCCACTTATTCCGCTGCTAAGGGGCTTTTTTCGCTTTTCTCTCAAACTTTTTTAGTAGTCATTCAATAGCGTAATTGTGATACTCCACATGATCTTCAAAATGTCCTTGTTGATACGTTATGGGAGCCGTTAGGGAAATTGACGTTTCACCTTCGGAATGGATTATTTTCATGGCCAGCGTTTGTGTCTTGTTTCACACTAGAATTTCAGTACTCAGTCGATAGCGCAAATCCCCTCGATTCCGAAACTGGGCTTCATCATTGAAAGGGTCTCCATAAAAAGGTGTAAGAGTGGAAAAAAAAGGTTGAGCTTTGACTAGAAGAAAATCGGAATCAAAGCACAGATCGTGTAGAGAAATTTGTGATGTTAAAGAGTATAAAAAAACCAGACAAAATTCAAAACTAAAGAAATAGTGTCTAGATAAATAGCCAAAATCGTACACTTTCGGGCCAGCAAATGAAATCGTTAGTGCGCAGAGCGACTCGAGAGGTTGTGCGCGATGTTTGATTTTGATTGTGAGGATTTTTTTCGGTTTCGCAAAATCCTCAACGTTTTTTTATCAGAATTGGAGAAAGAGACCTCCAATCTGTTATTCTATAGGTACTAGCTGTGTATTTCCTATTTTTAAATTACAAATTAAATTCTCTATGAAGTTCCAATAACGAGCTATCGCTTCGAATCCAAAACATTGTCCAGGCTACTTGTTCTTCTCTTCGCTTTCATGACTATCTGTAAAAAACCTCTTCCAGAAGAAAATCCAGTCGCAGTTCCATAACGATTTAGGCTATCAAATAGCCACCAATATTCTAACAAAAAAGCCATCCGCAGACCTTAGCCGTGTAAAAGAAGAACGCAAAAGGTGAAACACAAATATTTCCACTCCTACAGTGCACTAAGAAGGACCTTATTCAGACGCCAAATAGAGAATAAACCTTGTTTCTTACGCCATCGAAATGGCTCCTTAGGTTGAAGTTTAGTCAAAAAGCCCTGCCGGCAATAAAAAAGCCTCCAATTAAGTGTGACCATCTATTGTGTGCATGCCGCCCACAAGGACCAGACCAGAAATATAGCAAATTCACCTCTAATGTGATATTGCTTCTACCAAACACCAATTTCTCCAACATTCAAGATCAGACCAATCATGAGTCGTTGTAGGTGGCTCGAAGAACATGATAAATGGTTTCTCAGCCTCATATTACCGCTCCTTAACATGTAAATTTCCCAAGCCGTTTAACCTCGTGCGTAGCCTAAACCGCACGCCAAGGCAATGGGAGGGACTTGAGGTTACATGCTCTAAA